>JAUELO010000330.1:1270535-1281538 GCA_032357855.1 Amphibolips quercusostensackenii
ATTATTTCTGTAATCAGTCAAAGGGGTGCCTTCCCGCCCCCGCGAGACGTTGAAAAGGGGTAAGGGTTTTCGAAAATTATTTCTGTAACCAGTCACAGGGGTGCCTTCCCGACCCCCCGTGAGCTGGAAAGCCAACATACCTCAAGAAGTCATAGAAATCTAGTCATTCAACCCTAATTTAGAACCACACTTTATGCGTCAAAACAGAAGTCTTATCAAAGTTATCAAAAGTTATCGATCTATTACCATGAATTTTTAAAATTTCCTTAAATTAGCGTATATTTCCATCTATTACCATAATTTAAAAAATGTATGGAAAGTTTGATAAATTACCAAAAATTCTAAAATTTACGGAAATTCATCATTATTGTTGAAATTTATTAAATTTATGAATTTTTTTAAAATGTATGAAATTTTTCGAAATTTATGGAAAATTATCGTTTGTGGAAATTTGTAAAATTTAAGGAAATTCGTCAAATGTTTGATAATTTATGATAATTTACGGAAAATTATGATGTTATTAAAAATATGCCGGAAAGGAAAATTAAAATCCGGCAAAATATTCTGCAAGAGAAAATTAAGATCCGGCAAAATATGCCAGATCCGCATACACTACGTTGAAAAAAACGTACGACGCATACGCGTACGTCATCTCCCTTTTCGTTTTGTGCGGCCATTCAGTATTCATAGGTTCTCTTCTCTTCTCAGTTAGCTTCTCTTCGATCCCCCACAACACCAGGGTAAGCACGTATTTGCTATGTCTCTCTCAAAGTTTCTTCAAGAAACAAATCGTGGTAACATGAGCAAATATTGTTAGAACTGTTTAAAACTTGCATGTACAAACTGAAAAAATGGCGTTACCGTTCTGTCTCAATTTGCAATTTTTCCACTTCTCTTGCCCTTTTCCTTTCCCCTTCTCTTTCACCTTTTATAAAATAAATAAGGGAAAAGTGGAAAGGAAAAGGGGAACCAGAATGGGGAAAGGAAACGAGAAAGGGAAAAAGGAAACCAGAAAGGGAAAAGGAGAAAGTCAACCAGAAAGAGGTGAGGGGAAAGGGTAACCAAAAAGGGAAAAGGGAAATCAGATAGGGGAAAGAGGAAATGAGAAGCCAGAAAGGGGAAAGGAAAAGGCAACCAGAAAGAGTTAAGGGGAAAGGGAAAAAGGAAACCAGAAAGGGGGAATGAGGAACCAGATAGAAGAAAGGGAAAAGAGGAAAAGGGAACCAGAAAGGAGAAAGGGTGACCAGAAAAGGGGAATGACTAAGGGAAAGGGGGAAATGTAAAAGGAAGAGGAAAAGAGAAAAGTAATAGTTAATCCTTCAGTTTCACTTCTGCCGTATGGCCTCACTGCCACACACTGTTTTTTATTATTCTTCTACTATATATATTTTCTCTTAAATTTTAGACCTTCGATCAAGATATTTTCGGTGGTTGACTGGGTGACTAGGAAGTATTTGCCTTATTCCTTTTTCGAAGATGATATGACTCAAGATATATTTCATTATTTGAAACCAGAAGTTAAACTTCCGTCGCGAAATTATCTAAAGTCGGAAGTGAAACTTCGGTTTATAAAGAAACAAGCAGTTCTTATAAATATCTTGTTGGTGAATCCTTCTAAAATATCTCCAATTCCCCATCTCTCCTATTATAGAATTACAGGGCACTTCATAATCACTTCATCCTTTGTCATTGATTTCGTTGCGTCTAATGGACGTCATACTGGTCGCGATATCTCTCAAATTTTTTTACAACACTTCAAAAATATAGCAGTATCTAAACTTTTATAAAATTTATATTTTATATCCTTTCAAGTGCGCTTAGCAGATTTTCAGTAATTCATATTTATGTTTATTTTTTTAAGTATATGCATTAAAGTACACATAGATTGCAAGTATTGAAACATGTCTTTTAAAAACTTTTGTTTAAACCTAGAAGAGATCGAATAGGATAGAAATAGTGTTGATACAGCAAAGTAATTTTTCTATTATTTTATATTTTTATAATTATATATACACATGTGCCATATACATTTCCTTCATGATATAATTCATTTCTTGTTACTTTATATTTAAAATTTTCGCCGCACGCGGATAATAATGAAAGCGATTACGTGGAGAAAAATATATATTCTCTATAAAAATAACCATATTTACTTTCATTGATAATAAACAGAATAGTAAAAAAGTAGTTATTTGAAAAGTGTCAAATGTACTTGGCATCGCTCGGTTGAACTAATACTCTCGTGGAAACGGGACGAGCCGAGACTATAATTTTGCCACTTGAACGAGACTTTTTCTCGTTTAGTATGTTTCTCGTCAAATATCGCTCGAATGAAACACCATAAAATACGGAACAGAAAAAAATAAGTTAAAATTTGTATAATTTATATTCACTAATTTAGGTTGCATAAAAATATTAAAAAATACATTTTTTTGCAAGTTTTTACATATATTTCGCAAAAAGTATGAAATTTTGCGACGAAAATAAAATAATGCATTTTGATGCGACGTAAAATTGAGTACATTTGGCATGGAAACTTTATGTAACACGACAGTTCTGAGTTATACTTCATTTTATGACATTATGCGATTATGCCCTTCGCATGAACTAAACTTTGATAAATAACTAAAACTGGGTTTTTTGTAGAACATAAGATTATTTATTAGATTTCGAGTTTTACAAATATTATCACACATTGGTTATGAATGTTTCTCGGGGATGGCTGTTATATTGTACAAATATAATAATTATACATGTTCAATAATGACTTAAAACTTAAAATATTTATATATGTATACATAAATAATCGATTATCTTATAAAACGGTGTAACTCGCGTTATGTACAAAAGGGTTTTTTCGCGGATCGAAGGCCAGTTTATCTTCGATTAACGACATTCGCGAATATGTATGACTGATTCGTTGATAAGATGACAGATAGTAATGGAAAAAAAAACTATAAAAATCAATCCACTATCGTTTTTCTCAAACCTCCATGCGCACTTTCACGATCAATAAATAATATGAATTCAGCATTGTCATGAAAATTTGCAAATACATAGCTATACTTTTGTGGTATAAAATATTCCCGGGCCTCGCTGGCTCGCTTCTTTTCAGGATACACCTTCATTTACAATTAAGTATTTTCACTTAACCTTCTTAACAACTTCACTTCGTTCAGTGATGATGGGAAATTGAAAACAATGGACCAAATAAATGGGACGAAACCATATTTTGTTAATATCTTTGTAAAAACTAATTTTTTATGCATAAGTGTATTTAGAAATCAGTTTTTATTTTTTAAGAGATATTTAAGTTCAGTGAAGTTAGCTGGCCATAAAGTGAAAATGCCTAATTTGTCTTTTCGACTGGCATAGTACGTCGTAGTTAAAAAACAAAAAACTTTTACATTTGTTATTCATGGTAAAAAGAGAGAAACATACAAAATAAAAAAATAAACGAGAAGAGCTGATTGCTCGGGACAAATAAAATTGTTATAAATAAAGACAAGATCCCAAGCAATCAGTTTCTAAATTAATTCTTAAACTAGAATCTTACATAAATTATATCTTCGAATCGGAAAGCCCAAAGCGTTTAAACTTTTTAAAAAATTACCCAAACGCTGTCGAAAATCTCTACAGTGGGAATTGTTAAATGCTTTTGACATATTTCGTGTATAAATTTCCAATAAGCATTCGTATTTTTGATCGTTAGTTTATCATCACTCAGACTTATTTGTACATTAATATTAAGAGAGAGAAAAATCGACACGGCGAGGACGTTCGACGGATGCAAGAATTGGCAGTCATTATATCGAAAGTGTAAAAATCTTATGTCCAGTCTATCAATATAAAAAGACGGAGAAAATACCTAGAAAATTGGAAACGTCTCAAAAGTTTGGTACATGATTTATAAAACTTGTAGTCGTTGGAAAATATTGCATCTTAGAAATAGACTTTGCAAGAAGGTCAGAAAAATTGTGCGGATTTCTGTCTGAAAATTGTTCCGAATTCGGTCGAAAATTCCTCGTGAGATAAAAGTGGAAGGGTTTTTCCCCTTTTTATTTATTTAAATGATAATATCGTGCGCAACAAGCTTCGGCTTTCACGGAAAAGCTCGATTAACATTAGTGTGAGAAAAACCTGAACGAGGCCTATTTTGCATAATTATTCTAAAATAATCTTTTCAATGAGATCAAACGCATTACCATGTAACTACGTTTAAGAAAAGTACACCGAATTATATTAAATTGTGGAAAAATTTTACATTGTTAGAATCTACTGGTCAGTACTTCATTTTTTCTCAACATGCTGGAAAAATAAAATAATGACCAGTAGACTCGAAAAGTCTAACATTTTCCTACAATGTGAATTCGCTAGTCGATAAGACCATATCATTAAATTATACTTAATGGGCTTTCATTCAGCTGCAAGTCATTCTCAATCGAATAATAACTCAAGCCGTTATTTTGCTTAGGCCGTTAGAACTCTGCAAGGCGCATTTTTGGAAAAAGCATCCTCGATAAAAAAAAATCGAATGAAAATAAAGATTTAACGTTCCGTCGTTGAAACCAAACTCAGAGCGCTTTCTCATTATAAAAATTCGGAACATTAGAACGAGAAAGTGAGCTCTCCTAAATTAAAAATTAAGGCAGTCTGCAGCTTTTCTGGCTGCGAACGTCTCTGGCTAATTATGGCAGTCTACAGTAACAAAAAGCTATCAAAACATGGAGTTCTTAAATCCATCAGTCTAAATTCTACGGCCAATGACGTCCAGAGCAAATGGCAGTATAGACTTAAGTTTGTTAAAAAAAACACGGGTTTTTCACACACTTTTGAACTTCAGGCAGTACGTCTCTTCAAAGCATGCACGGACTTCGTCAGAGTGTCTTACCCGACGGATGATTTTTAATTTTCGGTTTACTCCCGGTCAATTTTTCATTTTCCTGGTTATAGTTCTTTTCGAAAATTCCCCATTCCAAGTCAAAATTGTAATTATTTTGAAAATTCACTGTTACAAGTCATAATTATAATTGTTCTTGAAAATTACCTTTTCTAAGTCAGAATTAGAATTTTTTTAAATCTAGGTATAACTCAGAATTACAACTCTTGGAAAATTTTCTGAACCAACTCAAAATGATCATTCTCTTAACAAATTTCCTGTTTAAAGTCAGAACTATAATAATTCTTTCAGAAAATCCCCTTTTCAAATTCAGAGATACAGATATTTCTTCCAAAATCACTTGTTCCAAATTATAATTACAGTCTTTATATTTTTATTTTAAAACGTAAATCTTTCTCTCTTTGATTTAAAAATATATATATTTACAATTTCAGATAAATACTAATTTACACTGGATAAGACTTTAAAGATTTCAAAATGTAAATAAAAATTGTAACCGGTCTTGTGGAAAATTCCATAACGCTACACAGTTCGTAAGTCAAACCACTTTTAATATTCATTTTAGTACAATCGAATGAAAAATCCCGGACACTGATTTAAATTCCCGGCCAGGTAGACACCCTGTTCGTGTAATAATGATCGAGTCCTTGTAGGCCATCTGCACACTTTTCACACTAAGCGCGGACAAAAGACGGTTTTTTTTCTATTAGGACCGAAAATTAGTCCTAGGACCTGATATTCAACGTCAATACCTGAATACAATTCAGATTAAATATCGCGATCGATTCATGCGGATCGATAGAAGCACATGACTTTAAGAGTTTCTTTTTTTCTTTAATTAGAAGCTAGTGTTGATTGGATTTTCTCCAAAAGACGATTATTCACTGGGCGTTCGTTCTGCCAGGACATATTTTTTTTCTATCGCGGCTTGCAACGCAAAAATGCAACGCTAGCACCAGAGAGAACAGTATTTAGGCCGCATAATTCCATAATAGTAAATAGTACGTATTGATATTAATAAATAATCAGATCGTTCCTGCTGAAAATTCAGTGCTTTTAGCGTTCTAGTAAATATATAATTATAAAAAAGTACAGGTAGCTCGGTCTTTTCGATTATTACCTGATAAAGTATAAGGTCGAATAAATCGAGTCGAAAGTCTTAATTAAAAATTGAGTACGTTTCGCTAGTGGAATGCCACATTCGTCTCTCAGGTACTAACATTAGAAATGCATGGTTAAGGTAGACCCGGTGGGAATGGCACATGGTTTAGGTAAACACTCTAGCATTCGAACTCGGATGCGGTTATGGCATTCAAGTCTTTCATGAGCCCATCCAAAGTGGCCATTTCTTGGTTCAATTCTTCAGTGCTGTATGAAGGCTGTGGAAAAAAAGGCTTTTGAGATAAGCAGTTTTGGGATGGAAAGTTTTGGTTTGTTTTAGTCAAGGATAATCAATCGTCTCTGGCTTAATTATAAAACTGAACAATGAAAAATAAGAAGTGCTAAAAAGTGGTAAAATTTTCAAAAATCGTAGCCATTTAAAAAAATTCAAAAACGAACATTCAATCTCATATTATTAAATATGAAATAAAATTTTACTACAACTAAAAATAAAAACATGTTCAGTCAAATAATTTCAGTTACGACACTATTAGTAGGGTGTCCCATAAGAATTTGAATTTTTAAATTTCGCAAACCTTACCCACAAAATTTTTTCCTTTTAATACTGCCATAAATTTTCGTTTATTTAAACAAAATTATCTAGAGATTCCGCTCGGCCACTGAAGGTCTGAAAATTAATTTTTTTTTATTTTCGATTTTTTTTTTTAAATAACAATTAAAGGATAAAAAATCTTTTATCTCTAGAAAGTATTTCTTATTTATTAGGGAATAAGCCCTAAATTTCCCAGAAGCAAACAACAAATTTTTGTAAAAAATGATCGGGCTTAGAATACGAAAATATGTAATTTCATTACAATTAATGGTCTGAAATGGACCCTAAACATTTTTATACACAATATTTCTTCTACATTATAAAAAGAATATTCTATATAAATAATAAATTTTAAATATTTATACGTAGCGAAAGAAACAAATCTTGAATTTTGATAGCACACCAAAAATATCAATTTCGTACAGTTCAAAGATTCCTGTGGTACTTTAAAATGTATTTTGCGACTAAAATTTACTTAAAGTGACTAATGTACGTTAATAATGTAACTAATGTTTTTTTGAATTCAAAAGAATGCGATAAAATTTATAAGAATTCCAGGTGAACTTGAACAAATTCAAAAGAATTCAAATTAATTGAAAAAAATCCCATTGATTTCAGTAAACTTAGAGTGAATTTAGAAGAACTCAAGGGAATTCAGGACACTTTGATGAAATTCATAACAATGTGTAAGGGAATTGACAAAAATTAAAAAAATTAAGTAAATAAAATTTCAGTGAATTATAGAGGAATATAAGGAAAATGAAAAGAATTCTATGAAATTCATAAAAATTTAGGTTGAATTAAAAAAAAAATTAAGTGAATTGAAAACTATTAAAAAATAAAAATAATTACAAAATTCATAAAATTCATTAAGATCGGAGCAAAATTTTGAAAAATATCAAGTGAAAACAAAAGAATTTCATGAAATGCCTAAGGATTCATCGTGAATTTACAAGAATTCAAGTGAATGCAACACAATTTTTAAAATCCAACAAAATTTCAATGAATTCAGATAAATGGGAGTAAACAGAAATTTGATGAAATTTACAAGAATTCAAGGTAAACTGTAGTACTTTTCCTCTTCAGTCTTCACGATGAATACAAAAATTGAAAATCCAAAAAAGATCCATTAAATTCAGTGAATTTCAAGGGAATTTTGAAAAAAATCCAGGGTGAATTCAAAAGAATTCAAAGAAATTGAAGAGAATTCGAAGTAAGTTATAGCTAAAACTACATTTTAAAGTAATATAGATCTTTGAAATATAAAAAATGTGTATTATTATTCGTATTCGTATTCTAAGACCGATAATATATTTGTTTAAATGTGCTTGTTTCATTAAATTTAGGTCTTATTCCATAATAAATAAAAAATAATTTCTAGTAGTAAATAAATTTCTTAGCCTTCAAGTGGTATTCATCAAAAATTGAAAACTTAAGAAAATTCATTTTCAGATCTAACAACGCTTACCGGAACTCCTAAAAAAATTTACGTAAAAAAAAAGAAAATTTATGGCAGTATTTTTTCACCAAATGGAACAAATTGAAGGGGTGGCGTTTGAAAAAATAAAAAATTCAAATTTTTATTAGGCACCCTAACGATCAGTAATAACTTTTGATTCAAATTCAAAAGTTCGACAGTGACTGGTCCTTGATTCTCCTTTGTCGGTTAGGAAATTATTGAATTGTTTAGTTTTTTAATTGATTAATTGCGTTTGACATGCAATGCAGGGATCGGTTACCTTCAGTCGTTCAATTTCTTCGGGGGTATGTGATGTACTGGATGCACATACGAGCCTGTTTTTCGCCAGTTGGCTAGTGCTCAGGGTCTTCTTATAGGGACTTCCTGACATTGTGGGTCTCACTGTTACTTGCGAGACTGGAAAGTGATTTAAGGAATATTAAAGAGAAGAAATTAGGTGAAGATAATAAATATAAGATAATATGGAAACAATTATTTATCAAATTAATAAATAAAACTGTGGTTTATTATTTACCACCATGCTTTTGTTGCGCTGGGGTGGAAGGCGCTGACTGTGGAGGTGGTGCAGGTACACTAAAACTCTTCAAAGGATGACCTTGAAGTCTTTTGATGCTGTTGTTGCTCTCCACATCTCCGGTAGAATTGGATGGTTGAGTGCTATTTCCATAGCGACCCGGAGCATATTGACTGCTAGCTGTGTAAGACTGCGGGCCTGAATTGTACGCCAACTGTGATAAAAAAGATTTAAAATCATTATATAATAAAAAAACTAAGGAATAATAAATAATAATTTAGGAAAATTAATCCGAGTTAATCCTAATATTCAAACATTTGTTCCGAACATTGGTTGTTGGTTGGTACTCTTGACAACGATTTAAAATTTGTAACAAGTCTGAATTAAAATTAAAATTGAAAACGTCTAAATTAGAAAAATTTTAGGTTGAAAAACTCAACATTTTTTAGTACAGTTTGATAATTGACTAAGAAACCGACACTCTGAGAAAACGGCAATTAGATCCGAACTCAACAGAACAGTCTCAAGGTCTATGGTTTGATGTCTCTGTTTTTTAAATTTTTATAGGGGAAATTAGAAACACAATATTAACAAGACAATTTGTTGAAAATTTTTTAATTTTGAACAAAAAGGCTCAAACATATTGTAAATCCAAAAAACAGTTATTTTCAAAAAGGCTATGTCTAGTCGTCCCGAAAAATTGGGGGACTTGGAAAAGGAGATGGGCTAGTCGTCCTGAAAATTCGGGACGACGAGACACTTCCTTTTAAAAAACATACTAAAAAAGTTCAATTTATGCAACAATTTTGCATAGAAAGACTTTAAAAAGGATAAATATGTTTCAAACTAACATTTCAATCGGCTCATTAAAGACAGATACACAATAAAGGAAGAAAGAGGGAGAGAATTAGGAAAGATACAACCAAGCCATCATCACTCTTACTTCCTTTTTTCTTTCTGCGTCTTACTTATACTACTTTGGGACCAACATGTTTCGAGACCACTTTAGATCTTCTTATCAGGGTATTCTTTATAGGATATTACGAGTAAATATTTCTATCATATGCTTAATGTTATTTATGTATCTAAATATGAGTTTGAAGTTTCTTATCATATTGGTATTTACATTTAGTTTTTTACCTTTTTATTTATAATTTTATGGTAAAAGTGTCAATATTTAATATTTCTGAAATCTTTGATGTATTTTTCTAATTTTCAACCAAATACAAATGTTTCTACCAAGAATTTGATAAAACTATCAAAAGCTTTGTTGCATTTCGAAAGATCCCATTTTAAATTTATTGTACCATCTCCCTCCTTCTTAATGTATATAAAATCCCCATTAATTCCCTCTTTCTTTGGTTCCTCTCATTATACAAGACTTACATCGTCCCAATCAAACTCCTGGCCATGTGTGATTCTATATTTTGACAGAACGCTGTTATACTTTTCATTTTTATAAACATTATTTTGATGTTCATACCTCTCCTTATCCTTAGCGGTCTTCTTGTTTAACATACATATACTACCTTACAGCTCCTACATTTTATTTTATAAACTACATTTTATTTCCATTTTTTCACGTATGTCTTTTCCCAATTTGACACTTCTATTACTTTTGAATGGAATTCTATAAATTGTATGTCAACCCATCTTTCCTAGTAATGACATCAAAGCTTTGGAAATTTTTTCGAAATAAAGTAGAATAACAGTGCTGAACCTATTAAAATCTCTTGTCTCTTTGTTGTTTCGATTGTTATCTTTTTTATTTACCTGATGAATGCTGTTGTTTGTATATTTTTCAATGAAAAAAGTGGATAATGGTTCAAAAAAAGATCTGTTTGCATAATTCAATATTTTTACCATGGAATTTTTCATGTGATAATTTTATAGCTCTATCCACAATGTTCTTTACAATCGCAATTTTCATTTGTACCGGGTGATTTGAAAGAAAACTCAGCGTGCGTCCTGAGAATAATGGTTTCCTATACCAATCAGTTATAATTTTACCTTTATTCGTTTTAATCAGAGTTCAGTCTAAAAAATTTAATTTATTATTTTTTTCCAATTAACAAATTCTTGTAAGAAACATTTGTATTCGGTGAAAAATTAGAAAAATACATCAAAGATTTCAAAATGTTAAGGATTGACACTTATACCAGAGAATCATAAATAAAAAATTAACGGTAAAAAACAAAATGTAAATACCAATATGATAAGAAACTTCAAATTCATATTTACCATACATAAATAATATTAAGCATATGATGGAAATATTTATTCGTAGTATCCTATAAAGAACACCCTGATGAGGATATCAGCTAAAGCGGTCTCAAAACATGTTGGTCCCAAAGTCGTATAAGTAAGACGGAGAAAGAAAAAGGAAGTGAGAGTG
>JAUELO010000330.1:1432314-1445085 GCA_032357855.1 Amphibolips quercusostensackenii
AACTTTTGCTGGACAAAAACACCACGTCTGATCAATAAGTTGACAGAAGAATAGGTACACATGCACCTGGAGAAGCTGTCTGACTGTATCAAATGGCAAAAGCGTACCCATATTTATATCCAAGCGGGCTGCGCGCGTACCCGTCGAGGTATACTTGCGGCTTATTGGCTGTAGAGTGCGAAGGAGGGAATGCAAGATTCCGATTAGACTCTGCGTCTGTAGTGGGGTGAACGGAACTGATCAGTCCTTCTCTCTGCTCGAGCGAACCAATCTTAATATTGACAGCTTTGACTAATACGAACTGATGATTGGCGGGTGTCTGGGAGAGCGCGAAGTTACCGATTCTACCTCACCTCCCCGGAACCTCTGTTAACCTGTTTATTGGTAGAAGACATTAAAGTTATACAAATTCACAGCGTAAAGCTCAACCATTTCTAAAATCATTTGAAATGCCTTGAGATAAAAAATTTTATTTGTTACTTGTAATTGTCAGCACGCTGGCGGGTGACACGTTTATAGTTTTCAATCAGAAAAAACGTTTAAATTTTTTAATTAAAAAAAAATACTTACTACAAAAATTAATTCGAAGCGTGAATGTGAGAAGTAGAGTACCAAACAAGATCTTCATTTTTTTGGTAGATTTCGTAAATTGAAACTGATAAATTTAGAACTGAGCCACTGCTTCACATATTAATCGCTGTCTTATTACTCAGCATTACTATTACCCGCAAAACCTTTAGAATTTAAAAAATTTACAATGTTTGTAGACTACGTGGTTAAAGCAATAAAATATTTTCAAAGCTAAAACAAACTATGGTGCAGATGAAATTCGGACATTTTGATTTGAAAATTGTTCATTTTGAAACGATTTATATTTAATTAAAATCATTAACATTTTTGCAGTTTAAAATGAAGTTTGAACTTGCCTAATTTTCAACGTTCCGTAGTCATTTGATTTGCACAAAAAAATGACAGTGAATTTATTTTTCATTGTAGAAAAATTTTTTAAACTAATTTCAATGTTGAGTTATTCCTTTCATGTAATCAAAATTTAAAATCCTAGAATTTTTAAGACTTTGACTCTAAAGCATTTAATTTACTTTTCTGTTTTGATTGTTTTAAATTTTAAATGATCCAATTTTCAAAATTCTAATCTAAAAATATTGGATTGTTAACGTCTTGACATTGTTCTATTTACGAAATTTTAATCTGAAATTATTCAAATTTGAGATTCTATAATTCAAAATAATGAAACCTCTTAAAAAAGCTTAAAAAAAGAATACATAAAAAAGGAAGATGATGATTTCTGGAGGTATTTCCAGGAATTTTACGTAGTGGGACTGGTAGAGACGTAAGTAGAAAGAAAAGAATAGGAGGGAATAGAGCCAAGGCTAGTGGGAGAATTATGGTGTTGGTTAGGGATGGATTACAGGAAGGAGTTAATGACGGGGGAGTGTGAGGAATGCAAATGAGCTAAGTAAAGGTAGGAGGGGTGATGCGTAAGTTTGCGACAGTGTGAAAAAGGCATGGGATGGAAAAGATAAAATAAAGGGTGCAAGAAGAGTAAGATTATACAGAAAGAGAGGTAGATCCTAAGGGATTGGATGGATGATAGAGGCTGGACGGTGGCGAGTGGTATGGTATCAGGGGAGGAAAAGGGAAAATACACTTATGTGAGTAAGGTAGAGGTCCTGATTATAGAATACTTTGCCATTAATGGGCAACGGTGGGAGAAGACAGAAAGATTCGCAGTGGAAGGAAGCATAGAATCCGACCATCAGCTATTACGGTTGTTGATGAGAGTGGAGAGCGGCGGAAGGCAAGGTCGGGGAGAAATGCTGATGAAAGAGAGGATGAGCTGAACACAGAAGAGAGATGAGGGGAGGTAAAAACAATAAAAGTAGAGGAGGAGGGGTTGAATAACGAGGAGAAAAATAAACAGATAAAAAAGTTGATAAAGTTGAAGGCAGCAGGGCTGGACCAGGTAGAGAATAAAGCGTGGCTGTCCAGTACACAAGAGGTTAGGCAAAGTCCTAAGGGGGTAGTGAAGAAAGTGTTGTGTGTGGGATTGTCCAGAGAATAGAAAAAAGGGATGAATTAAGCTACTATATAAGAAAGGGGATAGGGATAGACAGGAAAATTATACTAGGTTTACGCTAATAAATCCGTCAAACAAAGTACACACAGTGTTGTTGGCGGAGAGGTTGCAGAAGGATGTAGAAGAAGAAGAAATATTGCCAGACACGCAAGTGGGCTTTAGAGTGGGTAGGAGCACTATCAACAATATCTACATTTTGCAGCATGTGGTAGACAGAGAATTATCGAAAAAGGGGGCGGAAGTGTACGTGTTTTAGTGGATCCTAAAGGCGAGTTTCCTTCGGTGGATAGTGAGGGGTCGTGAGTGGGGGCGATAAAGAAGAGAGGAGTAGAGAGAGGCCTGATAAGGAGGGTAAGGAAGATGTGTGAAGAGACAAAAACCAAGGTGTGAGAATGGGAGGGAATCTCGGAGGGTTTCTGGATGAATAGGAGGTTAAGGCAAGAAACTTTGCTTAGCATAACACTTTTCGCGATTTTAATTGCGGATATAGAGAGTAAGATAGAGGGCGGAGTGGCAGGAGGTGTAAGGGTAGGAGGGTTCAGTATATGGTAACTTGCGTATGCAGGTGACATAGTGTTGCCGGCATAAAGCGAAGTGGTCTTAGAGAAGAAAATAAAGAGGTAAAAAAGATACATAGATAAGAAGAAGATGGAGATAAATGTGAAGAAGTCCAAGGTTATAGTGTTCATGAAAGGCGGTAAAAGAGATGAGAGAGGGCAGTTAAAGTGGAAGAAGAAGACGGTTTAGAAGGTGTATGAGTTCGTGTACCTGGGCTTTCTGTTTTAGAGAAATGAGGAAGTGGATGGTTACACAAAGTAAAGTTTGAGGTCGGCAAATGTGGTGATGAGAAAGGCGTTGGGTTTTTAATAAAGAAGTTGTTTACAGATGATTTTGTAGGAAGAATAAAATTGTTTGAATGGCTAGTGATAAGTGTCTTTTTTGTGGAGTAGCGGTGTATGGATGGAGGGAAAGTGAGGAGGTAAATAAAATAGAGGAAAGATATGTTAAGTGGATGCTGAGGTAAGCAAGGAAAACAAGTAATTATATTGTCAGAAGGGACACGGGGAGAACAAGTTTAGGGATTACAACAGGAAGTCAGGTGTGTGAATATGAGGAAAAATTTTTAGAAGAGGGGGAAAGTAAGCTAATTAGAAAGTGTTGGTAGAAAAAAATGGACAGAAGAGGAGGTGTACAGATGTAGGTTGAAAGAAAAAGGTATTTTAGAACAAATTCACTGCAGATAAATGAAGTGAGAAGAATGCACGAGGAAGGTGTATCTTATGATTAAGAAAAACGCTAAGGAGGGAGAGAAGGCAGCAGGGAAGGAGAGAATAAGAGAGTCAAGGTTCAACCGGAAGTACGGGTCACTCATGCTAAGAGAGAGGGAGAGAGAGAGAGAAAGAGAGAAGGGGGAGCTTAATATTTGTGTGAGAAAGGATAGGAAAAAAGTCAGGAGCTTATAGCGAGGATGAGATGTACGTGCATTGAAGTTTTCATAGGTTCTGACTTTCTAAAGAGAAGAGGATGTGTAAATTGTGCGTAAAGGGAAATTCTAGGGTGAAGCAATAGTTGCAGGAGTGCGAAGAGGTGGGAAGGTGTGGAATAAGCATGAAGGTATTGATGAATAAAAGAGTCGACAAAAGGTCAGCAGCATAGGTTAAGGGGGTGTTGGGTATAATAAAGAAGAAGAAAAGGAAGAAGGAAAAGGAATAGAGGAGGAAAGATTGTAAAAAGGAGATGAAGTAGATATAAGTGAAATGTAAATATTGTGAATAGTAGGTAAGTATTAGGTATTAACCGTTGTCTCTGTCTGAGGTTCAAGTCCAGTCACCTGCTCTATTTTTATTTTATTGATCATATAAGTACATTTTTAATTGTTCCTTCTATAAAAGGAATCGAATAAAAATATGGTATAGAATATGAGATCGCTAAAAACTGACAAGTCGTTTTCAGTTAATTACATTTTTATTCAGAAATATATACATCAGAAAAATATTAAATAATTTTTATTCTGTGCACTATATCTTGCGTCATTATGTAATGAATTAGTTAAACGAAACTAGCCTCAAGGCCAATTCCCATATATTCTTCCTTCTCTACGAAAACAGCAAAGCCTACGCCAGCGCCACCTGGAGCAACTTGACAGAGGCCAATTATTGCTGACCATTTGGAGGTGGTGAATCAGGAATAGGAATGCGACCTGTTAGTCGTCCATTTGCATCAAAGAAAAAGAGCCCAGGTGCTAAAGTCACCGGTCGGAATAGAGGTTGATGATGAGGAGGTAGTGCAGCCGGAAGTGGCAGAACTGGAGGAACTGGCCGGACTAGAGGAACTGGCTGGACTGGAGGAACTGGCTGGACTGGAGAAACTGGCTGGTCTAGAGGAAGTCGCCGATTCGAACTTGCACCATTAGCATTCAGTTCTGTAAACATAAAATAGATATTTGAAGATTTTAATATGTCATACCTCTACGATTCCTACCTTACCGACATTTTGTAACGATAACTCACGTCCTTAAAAATGAAAGTATTGATTTAAAAATCTAAAAAATTAAATAAGATACTAAAGAAGGCCCTAAATTTCTTAAAATACCCAAAAATTTCAAAAAATAATTTTTTTTGCAATTCTAAAAATCCTATTTATTTCACCCCTTTTTTGGGAAAGTGAAATGCACTAGAAAACAAATCGTCCAGGCCCAGTAACCGAAAGTAGAAATACAGTAAATTATTGTTTTTAACTTCCAATTTTAGATTTCTGAGTCTCGGGGATTTTTCCCTACAGCATTTTTGTCACTAAAAAGTTTTTAATATCCTGCAAAAATTCTTCTCCGATTTAAGCAGGTGTTAAGAATTTTTTCTGAAAAACAGCGAATTAAATATAAACTATATTTTAGGAACTGATTAGCTAAGATCCGTGAAAAATTGGCAAGACTACTTTGACCTTCAGAAGTGTGAAAAAATTTAGTTTACGATGTATATAATTTTTTTTCTTTTAAATATGGCAAGCCTTGGAATTTTTATTTTTTCAAATTTTTTTACTTAATATTTTTAAGTAACCTTTCCTATTTCCCCTTGCCCCCTTTTTCTTGATACTTTCCTCTTTTCCCTTTCGACTTTCCCATTTTCCCTTTTCCCTTCCCCTTTACCTTTTTCTTCCCCTTTCCTCTTTCCTCCTTTCCCCTTCCCAATTTCCACTTCTCCTTTTCCCATTTATGCTTATTCTTTTCCCTTTTCCTTAGATCTATTTTCAGTTTACCTTTAACACTATTCTTTTTTCCCTTGTTACTTTCCCCTTTCCCTTTTGGAAAAAGGTAAGTCTAAATCGAGAAATCTCTGTGTCTCTCTTTTTATTCTTGCTTTTACCCTTTACCTTTTTCTTCTCCCTCTTCCCCACCGCCTTTTTCCTTTTTCTCTTTTATCACTCCTCTTTCGTCTTTTTCTTTTCCTTGATACTTTTCTCACCTTCCTTTCCACTTTTCTATTTTTCCTTTTTCTTTACCCTTTTCATTTTCCTCTCCCCTTTCCCCTTTCTAATTTTCACTTTTCCTTTTCCCCTTTCTGCTCCCCCTTATCAGTTTCCCCTTTTCCTTTCAAGTTTCCCTTTACCCCTTTTCCTTTTCCCCTTATTCTTTTCTCCTTTTCACTTTCCCCTTTCCCTATACTCTTTTGTTTTTCCTCTTTCCCTTTTGGAAAGCGGTAAGTCTGAATCAAGAAATCTTTGTGTCAGTCTCTTATTTGCTCCTTTTACTCTTTCCCTTTTTCTTTTTCCTCTTACCCACCGACTTTGGCCTTTTTTCTTTTATCTCTTCCCTTTCGTCTTCTCTTTTTCCCTTACTTTTTTTCCCTTTTCTCTTTTTACTTTCACATTTTCCCTTTTCCTTTTCCATTAAACCTTTTCCATTTCAAATCTCCACTTTCCCTTTTCCCCTTCTCTCTTCTCTATTTCCATTTTACTCTTTTCTTTTTTCCGTTTTCCCCTTTTCCTTTTATCCTCTCTACAACCCTCTTTCCATTTTCCCCGTACCCTTCTCACGTTCCTCTTTTCCCTTTCCTTTTCCCTTTAGCCCCGTTTTACTTACCCCTCTCTTCTTTTCACTCTACCTTTTACCCTCTTCTACTTCTGACTATCTTCTCTCCCTTTTCTTCTTCCCACATGTTCTTTCACTTTCCCTTTTACATTAAACTTTCCCCTTTAAACTTTCCCCTCATACTTTCCACTTTTCCTTTTCTTATTTTCCACCTTTGAATATCCTTTTTTCACTCTTAACTTTTTTCTACTTTTCCTTTTCCCCTCTCTACTTCTACCTTTCCACTTAGCCCTTCTTCTTTTTTCCCTTTTTAAATTTCCCTTTCCCCCTTTTTAATTCTCCTTTTTCCTTTTCATCTTTTATTTTCTCCTTTCGTCTTTTCCTTTTTCTTTTTCCTTTCTAGTTTTCCCTTTTCTCCGCTTTCATGTTTTTCCTTTTCCTTTTCCCTGAATCCTTCCCCATTTACACTTTCCACATTCCTCTTTTAACTTCTCCATTTTCCCTTTCTCTTTAGCTGTTCTCTCCTTTCCTTTTTGTCCTTTCTACAACCCCCTTTCCATTTTCTCCTTCCCCTTCTCACGTTTCATTTTCCCTTTCCCCCTTTCCTTTTCCACTTTTTCCCTTTTTCTCTTTACCCATTCCTCTTGACACTTCACCTTTTTCCCTTTTCTACTTCTCACTATCTTCTCTCTCTTTTCCTTTTCCCACTTGTTCTTTCACTCTATCTTTCATCCTTTACTCCCCCTTTTCACTTCCCTCTCACACTTTACACTTTTCCTTTTCTTATTTTTCCCTTTTGACTTTCTCTTTTTCTCTTCACTTTTCTTTTTTACTTTTCCTTTCCCTCCTTCACTTCTTCCTTTCCCCTTTCCACCTACCCCTTTTTCTTTTATCCTTTTCAGTTTTCCTTTTCGTCTTTTACTTTTCCCTTTTGCCTTTCCCTTTCCTTTTCCCTTTCTACTTTTTCCTTTTCTCTTTTCACTTTAACATTTTTCCTATTTCTTTTTCCTTAATCTCTTTTTGTCTCTCTTACTGTTTCCTTTTCCCCTTTTTCCTTTTTCTTTTTCCCCTTTTCCTCTTCTCTTTTTCTTTTAAGATTTTCTGCTTCCTCCTTTGCCCTTCTCATTGTCAGCTTCCTTTTTTTTACGTTCCTCTTTCTTCTTTTCTTTCTCCTTTTTACATTCTCCTTTTTTTCTTTTATTTTCATTTTTTCCCTTTTCTCCTTCTCATTTACACCTTTTCCCTTTTCCTACCCCTTTCCCCCTTCACCTTTTTCACTTTCTAGTTACCCTTTTATCTTTTATTTTTCCACTTGCCACTCTCTCCTTTTCACTTCCATTTTCTACTTTCCCTCTTCCTCTTCCCTTTCCTCTTTTCACTTCTCCCTTTCCTATTCCCATTTTCACTTACCCCTTTCCCATTTCCACTTTCCCCCTTTCCCTTTTTACTTCTTCTTTTTCTTTTCTCACTGTCTCTTTTTTCCTTCACCCTTTCCCTATTGTGAAGAAAAGAGAAAAGAAAAATGTAGACAAAGGAGGTGCCGAGCGCCTACAAATAAGGTTTTGGTAACCTATTAAGATGTTAATTAAGAGTGAATATAAACTTGAACATTTTTTTTTAAGTTTCGCGAAGAATAATGTAAACGAAAATTTTCGAAAAAAATTGCTGAAAAAAACATTGAAATTTTTTTAATATGTGTAAGTTTTAGGTACGAGGGTTCGGCGAAAAATCGACACGCAAAATGTGTAACGCTGACGTCATCATCTATTACTTGTCCGCTTCTAACATATCTATGTTATGACGGTTTTGCTTTACTTGTACAGCAGATAGTTTTATACAAAAATGGTATAAACAAAACAAACACTGTGTATAAAAAGGGAAAGGAGAAAAAGGAAGACGTCAAAAGGGCCAGGTGAAAGGGAAGAAGGAAAAAGTGAGGAAGGAAAAGGAAAAACAAGAAAGGGGGTATGAGAAAAAAGAAAAAGCAAAGCGTAAAAGGGGAAATGGAAAAAGGGAAGAGGAAAAGGAGAAAGGAAAAGGAGGAAAAGAATAAAGGGAGAGAATAATAAGGGAAAGAAGAAATGGGAAAGAAGAAATGGGAAAGAAAAAAGTGAAAAGGAAGAGGAAGAAGAGAAACAATAAAGAGGAAAAGGAGACAGGGAAAAGGGGAAATTTTGACACACACACAAATTATAGGTCAATCGATTTTTTTAATACTTCAAAATTTCCGACAAATTATTAAATTGAAAAAATTACAACATTTTTAAACATAAATTATATTCACGCATTAAAAATACAATAATTCAGGAATTCGGAGAATGTCATTTTTTTTGTAAATTTTCAAAATATCGAAATTTGGTCAAAAATAAGTTTTTTCTACTTTTCATTTTTTTAAAAATTATTATCGACAAAATCACTGCATAAAAAAAATTCACAAAATTTTTGTACTCATAGAAAAAAACGAAAAATTTCAAAAATGAAAAATTTCAAAATCGTGATGACTGGCTGCTTATTATATTGACCAAAAAAATAAGCAAAAATGTCAGGCTGATCTAAATAAGAAAATGAAACTTTTTTTTTAGTTAGGATTTGGTTGGTCGAAATTTGATAGTTTTAGACCGCCGTGAAGAACAAATTTGACATATTTTTTTTAAATATACTTTGAAAAATTGTGTAAAATTAAAACATTAAAATTGTACGATTCAAAAAAAGATTTATCTTTAACTTAATAAATAAATATTAAGGAAAAAAAGAAAGAAAGAATGTAATTTATGCTTATTGTATTGCCCAAAATTAAAAAATTAAAAAATTAAAATATAGTTTCGAAAAATAAAAAAGTTTTGAGAATAAACAATTTAGAACCTGGAAAATTTTGATTCTTGAATATAAGTTCATACATAGTAATTTAACGTTAATAATCCTAAGTAGAAGACTTTTGAAAAATTTAAAATTAAGAAAATGTTTAAAGTTTTTCAAAATTGGAAATTGAAGATAAAAGCTATACAAAAATTCAATAAAAAGTTTCATATTAAAAATGAAATACTTACCATCAAAATGGAAGAAAAGCGTGAAGGTAAGAAGTAGATTCCCAAATAAAATCTTCATTTTTCCAAGTTAGATTTCGTTAATCGTAACTGATAATTTTGGAACCATCCACTGGTATATATACTAATTGTTATCAGCATCATTTTTACACGCAAAACTTTCAGAATTGTTTTCAACTAGAATGTTCGTAGTGTACGTGGTTGATACAATAAATTAAATTTTATCGATTCATAGTGAATCCGATAACAGAAAATTTATTTAACTTTGGTTTGTTGCTAAATTTTCATTAATTACGCCTCAGGCGTAATGTTTGTTCTAGCTGATAGTGCTGAGCTGCCAGATAACAACTTAAAAAACGCAAATTATAGAAATAGAAAAAATATTCATAATAAAATATATTAAGAAATTTCTCAAATAATTTTTTAAGCATTATATAAAAAAAGACAAATCATTAACAAAATACATAAATTTTCAACTAAAAAAGAAATAGTTAAATTTCCATAAAAAAAATAATTTATCAACCAGAAAAAGGTTTGATCAACCAAGTAGTTGAATGTTTAACCAAAACATATGAATTTTTAACAGAATCGTTGCATTTTTAAAATAGCAGCTAGCTTGATTATTTGAGTTTTATATGGTAAAAAAAAGATAAAAATTATTTATAGGTACGTTAGGGTGGTTCATAACAATTTAAAGAAAAAATTTTAACAGAACTATATAGAAAAGTAGCTCATGAAGATCCTGAAACGTGTAAATAATTTGAAATCGATTAATAAACGCCTTGGTTGAACACGTTAGCAGAATAATATTAAAAAATTAATATTTTTGGATAATTTTAATATTTTCCTGGAGGCTAATTTTTCACGTATCTGGAAATCATAGATGTTTCTTTAAATTTAATCAGCTTATTATTTGCTGAACCGCAGACGAGATAACGCCTGTACACAGGAGAGACTTGTTTTAAACAAAAAACTTAAAAACCTACCGAATAATAAGATAATTTTTAAAAATCGATTTATTTTCAAAAATTATGTATTTCTAAAAATTAATATTTTTTTCATAAATAATTGGACAATGTTGACTTTACAAATGTATGTAGTTGTACTTAACAAATTTTTTCATCGCAGATGTTTTTGGTGGGATAAAAAAAATGTCCAGAAAATTTCAGGGCAATCTAAAATTTTATAGGACATTGTGTCATTCTATAATAACTAAAAGAATCTAGGAAATCACATAAATTTCCTGCTTTTTTTCACTAGGGTAGTCCAAAATCATTAATGTTCAACAAGAGTTTGTTATTCGTCTAAATGGTTAAATTTTCTACCACAAACATAATTTTTTAAAAAAGTTTAATTTTCCACGAAAAACTAATTATCAACAAAATCCATGCATTTTTCAACAATTTTAAAAATTATCTTTTTGCTAGCAACCATATAGGATTACCCATTTGCTTCAGCCCTGTTCCCTTGCCTCCTCTTAGTTCTTCCAATTTTTTCATCCACGTCACTCCCTGTCCATTACCATCGAAAATCCATCTTACACACTAATCCACACTCAACTGTCCATCTTCCTCTCCCGTTTCTCTTTTCTCTTTTCCTCGTCTTACGAATAGCTCTAACTCTATGTCCTGACACTCTAATATCCCTTCTCGTATATCACAAACCCTCTTCATTCTTATCCTTTCTTCCTCCATTACAAATTTCCCAAATTGCCTCTCGTCTCCTTGTTTCGAATTTCTCCCAAGTATACTTGTACTATTCTGCTCCCCTCTTCCCTTTTCAGCTTCTTTTTAAGCATCCAGGTTCAATTAATTTGTCTAGATACTATCTTCTCCCTTCCTAATTCTTCTCTTATCATGTATCCTGGGTTACTCCAACTAACCCCCATCACCCATCTCAGAAATCTCTTGTGCATGCTTTCCACTTTCCTATATTTCTTCCATCTCCAGACCCCCATTTCATAACACAAAACCACCCAAGCTAACGCATCAAAGAGCCAAACTCTTATCTTCCAATCGTCAGTAAACATTCTCTTCTCTATACCCCACTCGCCCCATTACTTTACTCGCACATTTAATTATTTTCCTTACCTGCACCTCGTTTACCCCTCCTGCCTCAAACCAAAGGCCTAGGTAACAGAACTCCTTTAGAATTTCCACTATTTGTCTGTTTATCTTACAAAAATAATCTATTTTGGTCTTTTTACTTCTGTAGCGCATCACCTTGGTCTTCTCTACGTTCACCGTCAAGTCTTTTGCTCCCACATACTTTTCAAAAATTCTCATCATTCGGTTCATCCCCTTCTCATCATCTACTAACAGAAATGCGTCGTCCGCGTATGCTAGAGAGTATAGTTTTTTATTACCCGAAACCGTACCCCCTTTCCTTTCTTCTTTATCTCCTCCTGTAAATCTGCCAGCAGCATATTCAAAAGTAGCGGACTCAACGGCACCCTTGCCTTAGACCTCTTTCTGTCCAGAAAGCCCTACCTTTTTACCTTCCTATCTTCACAATAATCCTGGTTTCTGTGAAAACTTTCTTTACCCTCTTTAACAACCTTTTCTCTATTCCCTTCTGTTTTATTGTCTGACATAGTACTTTTCTGTTTACTGAGTCAAACGCTGCTTTAAAATAATTGAACATTGTTACTAACTTTTTTCTCTTTCTCGCTGATATTCTGTAAACGAAGCAGTTGAGTACGTTCATGTTATCTACAGACCCCATGCCTTTTCTAATTCCCATCTGATTGTGTAGGATACTTTCTTTTTCTTCTGTCGGACTCTCTAACCACTCATCCACTCTTCCAGACACCCTTCTCCTCTCCATAATTTGTTGCAGATCTTCCACATACCTTTCCTAAGCCCTCATCCTTTATACTTCATCGCTTCATTCTTCATGCCACTCGTCTATGTTGCCTTGTTT
Organism: Amphibolips quercusostensackenii; assembly: GCA_032357855.1. Taxonomy (NCBI): domain Eukaryota; kingdom Metazoa; phylum Arthropoda; class Insecta; order Hymenoptera; family Cynipidae; genus Amphibolips; species Amphibolips quercusostensackenii. The sequence goes on from JAUELO010000330.1 coordinate 1,444,406, forward strand.
CTTTTGAGTCTATCTATTGCCACATTCACATCTTCCCTTGTTTTTTCGTTCCCTGCTTCTCTTAGATTTTTGAACTATCTTTTCCCTCCTTGATCCTATTCTCCTCGCCGTGAAGTCACCCATTTCTTTTTCTTTATTCACGCCGTTCCTTCCTCCTCATTACCTGTTAATCACACCCCAAACCCTACCTTCTTTGATCCTTTTTTTTACTTCTTCTTTGTATTTATCCTTTTCCCCTTGCCTTTTTCTTTTTTTTCCATTTTTCCTTTTATCCATCTTCTTACACACTTCTTCATTTTCTCTATCCCCATTCTCATTCGTTTCCTTTCTCTTCTTCTATGCATTCCTGAACTCACTAGCCTATCTTTTCCCTTTTTCTTTTTTCCTCTAAACCTATCTCATCCTTTATTCTCTCAATCGACCTTTTCAGCTTTCCAATTAACGAATCTACTCCTTCCTCTTTTTCATATCTGAGATTCTCCATGTCTATTTTATTTTAAAAACTCCTTAAATTCTTCTTACCTCCAGGCTTCCATATTCGTGTTTCTTTTTTCTCCTTTTTCCTTTTTTCCTCTGCCGCGTTGGGCACGAGATTGAAGAACGTAATAGGAACGTCCTAAAAACGTTCCCTGGACGTGCAAGTCAAAAGGCGTTATTTAAACGTTTTAAAAACTGTCCTA
>JAUELO010000330.1:1508413-1520325 GCA_032357855.1 Amphibolips quercusostensackenii
GAAAGAAGAAATTCCCGATCCTAAATAAAATTCTTGGGTTTTCCCGATTTCCCTGTCATCTAGATGCCCTGACATCATAACGATTTACTTCAATTTACTAATTACTTATAGTTTGTTTTCTTCTGATTATTTTACTCTAAGTATGAAACATATGAGTACCGCAGTAATTGAAACACTTGCCCTATACTTTTCAAAACTCCACGATTTAAATTTTAATTGCAAAATTAAATCTTATGAAAAAGAAAAATTGAAAATTTAGCGTTCAACACAATGTTCAAGATGAAAATTCAGAACTCTAAAATTGTAATAATTCAAAACTAATTTAATTATATAATTACTGAGGTAACAATTTCAGATGGATTAATTTTAGTCTATTTTAATTTTAGATAACACAATTTTTAAGTTCTGAATGTCAAATCGTTTGATTTTTAACACTTCTTTTAGAATTATTATTAATTCTTGAAATTTTCCAATCAAATATTTTTCAATTTTAAATGATTTTTGTTAATTTTCAACTAAAAATTAAACAATTTTAAGATAATACAATTAAAAAAATAAATAAATACAAAACAAGATTACTTTATACATATGATTCCAATGTTTGAAATTGCAAAATTTTAAGCTTTTCAATTCGAATTTTTTTTTGTAGTTGAGATTAAAGTGTTCAATATTTTGGAACATTTTCAAATAAAAAAAAAAAATTCAATTTTCAATGCATGGTCCTAAAATCTTCTCATCTTAAGGCTTGAATTTGATGCATTTAACTTGAAATTGTTTATGTAATTCAGGGTGTCCAGCGATTCTTAGGAACTAAATTCATGGTCTTTTTCAGGTTTCCCAGATCAAGAAAACAAGTTTTTCTAGGTCTCCCTTTTTTACATCAAATAAGGAAATAACCGTTTGTTATACATATAAAAAAGAGCCATTTCATTTTGTATTGGCCAACAATCTCTGAAGAAAGCAGAACCATAAATAAACGAATTCTTAATTTTTTGCGAACATAAGTCATATTTGTGAAATCTTTGGGAATATTTTTAAATCTTTGTAAAGTCTTTGAAATCCCTGAAACCTTTGAAATCTTTATGAAACCTTTGAAATCTTTGTGAATTCTTTGAAATCTTACGAAGTATTATGAATCTTTGTTAAATTTTGAACTTTCAGAGAAATCTTTGAGAAAACTTTTGGAATCTTTTTAAATTTTTGTAAAATCCTTGATATCCTTGAAGCCTTTGTCAATTTTTTGTTTGAAACATTCGAAATCTGTATAGAATCTTTGCAATATTTCTAAAATCTTCCTTTAATCTTTGTTTATGAAATCTTTTGTGTTCGCCTGAAATTATTGAAAAATTTTAAAATCTTTTCAAATTTGTTCAAACCTTTTAAAATCGTTTAAAATCTTTCAAATTCTTAAAATCTTTTAAAATCGTTATGCATTCTATGAAATATTTGTGAAATTTTCCTGAAATCTTTTGTATTCGTTTGAAATCATTCAAATATTAATAATCTTTGTGGAATCTTTTGCATTAATTTAAAATCATTCAAATATTTGAACTTTTTCTGAAATCTTTTAAAATCTTCTAACAAATTTGTAAATCGCTTCAAATCTTCGAAATCTTAAAAATCTGGTTTATAACTTTTTTTAAATCTTTAAAATTCTTGGGATGCGTTGAAAGCTTAAAAATCTTTGTGAAATGTTCGAAATTTTGGTGAAATCTTTGAAATCTGGTGTACACGCCTTTTTCAAATTTTGGAAATGCTTGAAATCTTTAAGAAATATTTTGAAATCTTTAAAATTTTTTGTATAATCTTTAAAATCCTTGCAATATTTGTGAAATCTTTGAAAACTGGTGTACGCGCCTTTTCTAAATCTCTGAAATGCTTCAAATCTTTAGAAAATCTTTTAAAATCCTGAAAATTTTTTTAAAATCTTTGATATCCTTGAAATCTCTGTAAAATTCTTTGAAATCTTTTAAAATCTGAAATTTTTTTGAAATGATTGAAATCTTTACAAATCATCTCAAATTTGTTTGAACCTTTTTAAATCTTTTAAATCTTGTGTACTGTACCCTTTCTGAAATGTTTGAAATTATTGAAATCTTTTAAATTCTTGAAATCTCTTGAAATCCATACGAATTCCTTGAAATATTTGTGAAATCTTTTGTATTAGTTTGAAATTACTGGAATATTTAAAATCTTCATGAAACCTTCTGAAATCTTCAAAAAAAATTTGAAATCGATTAAACTATTTGAAATCTGGTGTATTGTATCCTTTTCGAAATCTTTCAAATTCTTGAAATTTCTTGAAACCCATATGAATTCTTTGAAATATTTGTAAAATCTTTCTGAAATCTTTTGTATTCGCTTGCAATTACTAGAATATTTAAAATCTTCGTGAAATCTTAAAAAATTTGAAATCGATTAAAATATTTGAAATATTCTGGAATATTTAAATTCCGGTGTACTTTACCTTTTTTGAAATATTTGAAATATTTGTATAACCTTTCTCAAATCTTTTGTGTTCATTTGAAATCATTAAAATATCTGAAATGTTTTGAAATCGTCTAAAAAATTTGTAAATCTTTTCAAAATTTTAAAATGTTTCGAAATTTTGGAAATCTGGTTTATAAACTTTTTAAAATCTTTAAAATCCTTGAAATCTGTTGAAAGTTTTAAAATCTTTGGGAGATGTTTGAAATCTTGGTGAAATTGTATTCTGGTGTATACGCCTTTCTCAAATCTTTAAAATCCTTGAAATCTTCATGAAATGTTCGAAATATTTCAGAAATTTTTGTGAAATCTTTTAAATATAGTGTACATGACTTTTTTAAATCTTTAACATCCTTGAAATCTTTTAAATCTTTGTGAAATCTTCCCTAAATTTTTATTTGTGAAATCTTATGTATTTTTGAAATCATTTCATTATTTGAAATCCTTATGAAATGTTTTGAAACCTTCTAAAATGTTTTAAAACCTTTTGAAATCGTTTCAAATTTTTAAAATCTTTGAAATCTGGTACTGCGCCCTTCTTCAAAATTTTGAAATCCTTTAAGTCTTTTGAAAGTCTAAAACTCTTTGTGAAATCTGGTGTGCACGCCTTTTTTAAATCTTTGAAAATCTGTGAAATCTTCAAAAGCCTTTTGAATATTTTTAAATCTTTAGAAATATTTTTTTACCTTTGGAAACCTGGTGTACACTCAAAAACCGAGTGGTCAACCCATGGAAAATCTTTTATACGGCCATGGCTCACTATAATTATGAAACTGAATTAACATCGAAATTTTCCACTAATAATTTTTATAATTATAAGTTGAATATCACAACAAAATGTAATTTTAAAAATTCTATATTAGCAGGGAAGAAATTAAAATCTTATTGAAGTATTCCCCATATTAAGTCTGATCATTACAATCTATAAAATAATTGGTAAGTCTGCAAAAAGTTCCTCGAAATCTTTTCACTTATTTTGCAATGAACAAAAGATAAATTATATCTTGATAAATAAAAAACTTTTTAGTAGCAAGATTTCATCTAAACACGGTGTTCATTTTATAATAGACTAAAAGATTTAAATTATTCTTCGCACTTCAATAAAATAACTGTTTTTGAAGAAAACAAATTCAAATTCAAGGTTCTCGTGAAAAATTCAACATCTCCAGGTTTTCAAGGTTTCACAAAAACTCAAGGATAATTCCAGGTTTTCAAGGTAGCTGGGCACCCTGTAATTACAAATCCTTCAAACCAAAAATTGTGCAACTATCAAACTCTTTCAATTTGATATTCTACGATTTTGAAGAACTTGAAAAACCAGAAAATTATATATGTTTATAATTGAAACCAAACAATTTGGAATATTTAAATCTGAAACTAATTAATTTTAAACTGACTAAAATTGAAACCAGGCAATTTAGACTATTTAAATCTAAAATTATTAAATTAAAACTGACTACTAAGGCTTTTAATATGAAATTTTGTATTTTAAAAAGATTTATTAGTGAAATCGTCCTGAAATTTTCAATATTTTAATTTGAAACTAAAAAATTGTGAATTTTAAAATTCAAAGCTATGTGCGCATTAAAAACTATCATTTTAGATTGAAATTATAGACATTTTAAAGATGATAAATATTATTAAGTTTCATATCATGCAGTATCAAAGGACATGCAAAATTAAAGAATTTTAAATATTGTGTACCTTTAAAGTAGAATTATTATAAAAACTTTGAAAAATATATGCTTTCTAATTGAAAACTTTCAAAATGAATGAATTCAAACTTAAAGTGTTAAAAATTATACATCTCCAAACTTTGTTAAAAAATTAAAGCATTCCCAAATTAGGATCTTGAAAATAAGTAGTTAAAAATGATTAATTTTCAAATGGCGCACTATGCTTTTTAAAATTCACTCATTTTAAATCTTTTAACCTAAAGTGCAAAATGAGTAACTTGAAACTCAGTGATAAAGGATTTGCATGCAAGACGGAAAACTTAATTTTTAAGAAAATTATATAAGATGTCAAACTGGCATACTGCTTCAATGTGGACTTGAATGGTAAATTATTAAATATAATAATAAAAATAATATAATATAATTTCGATGTTCAAGGCTCCATTATCATGTTCAAATATAAATAAATTATTCCTGTACAACAATTTATCAAAATGAATTACTTTTCCTGACTAAACAATAAATTTTGTAGAATAATTTTAACAGATAAGGTTGAGAAACAACTTTTGTGAGACGAAAACCTAAGCTACCCCACTATGTTTATTGGTAATAAAAGGTTGAATAGAAGCGCCATTGAATAACTAAAATTACAACTGGGTCGTATGAATAATTTCCTACTCTTATTTTGCATCAAAGTGTTTAACCTAATTCCAAAATCCTTACAAAAATCAAGCATGAGCTGATTTATTAGATAATTAGGCTGTAAGGTGAGGCTGTATCTAGGCGTACCGAAAAAATGAGGGAGTTGGAAAAGAAGATAGACTTACGAAAAATATTTAACACTATCCTGCAATTCGGGACAACGAGACAATTCTCGAAGCAGTAAATCCGGACTCATTCAATCCAAGTTCCAGTGTGATTAAAGACATTCTATCTCAATGATGAAATCGTGAACTTCGGTAATTTCAAAGTAAAAGAAATTTGAGCTTTTAAATTTAAATAAATTCAAATTAGAATCAATAAGTTATTCCAAAAATTTCAAATTTTAAGCGCGTGGAATTGCAACACTTTGAATTTGAAATAACAATATTTCTAATTTCAACCATCCAAAATATACTTTTTATTAACTTTAAAATTTCTAAAGTTTTAAATTGAGGTCTTTAAACAACCAACAATTATAAACCAGTTAAAGTTTTAAGAAATGAACCAAATTAAATTAATATTGTAGTTTAAAATTTAGAATACTCAATAACCGTGTTAAATAAAATAAAATTTCAAATGAAAGTTTCGAATTGAATCGTCAAGTATAAATTCCAAATTAAAGAAGTAATCATTTCAACAAATTGAAAAATTAACTTAAAACTGTGTGATGGCAATGATTTTTTCCAGTTTTCATCCTTGAAAGTTGGTACTGCTGATCACCATTTAAATTTGCAAACGAGCCTGTTCTATACTTGTGAGACCCTCGCTTCATGAACATTTTCCAGTCTACAATTTTAATTGTTTGCCTTTTATTGCGTTTTTAATTAAAAATAAGATTTAGTCCATTTTGAAATTCAATGTTATATAATTTCGCTGATAAAGTGAAACTTTAACATTTTTAACAACTTTTGAATTATTCAATCTTCGATCAAAGAAGAAAAATGAGACTTTTAAAGTGCAAACGTCGTTTAAAACTTGAAAGTATTTACGAATGGAACAATATACAACACAATTAAAAATGTGTTTAATTAAAGTGCTCAAAGTTTGAAAATGTGCAGTATAGAATTTTAGTTCGTTTTTCCATTTCAAATTATTAATTCTTAAAATAAAATTGTCAAATTTTGTATATTTTATTTAAAGCAAACCTCGTAGATTTGAACTAAATTTTTTAAAATTATTTGTACTTGTAAGAAATTAAGAAAATCACAAACAGGAGGCCAGAAAATATGAAAAAATAGGGATTACAACTGTTCAATATAGTTGCAGGCTATCTAAAATTACATAAGTCACAAAATTGGAAAAAAACTCCATAGATTTCACATTCAACCCTAAAAATATTGAAGCGTTCTTATATAATTATTGTAGTTAATTAGTGATATTTTTTGACAAATTTGACAATTTTTCTATATTAAATTCGTTATGGCACTTTGAAACTCCGGACTAATACGTATATTATACATATTATGTCATAGGTTTTTTTTAAATGATAGTTTTTGAAAAATTAATCCGTACTTCGGTAAAAAGGGAGAAAAATAAATAAAATTCTTTTTAAAAAAAGAAATTATACGGAATTTTAAGAATTATATGAGAAAACAGAGAAAACGGGAAATGGAGGACTTAATGTGATCCCTGAAAAAAGTCTAGATGCGATTTTTAAATTAGGATTTCAAAATACAATAATAAATATTTGAAAATGTGAAACTCAAAGTTTCACAAATCAAATAACTGAAAATGTCAAGTGCCTAAAACTTTACAATGTCAAAACAGAATCGTAGCAATTAAAAAAATGTAAAAGCAAGAACGTTAGTAGATAGAATTATAAATCCAGAATTTAACTAAGGAAGAAAAAACTTCTTGGTCGAAAATTAAATTCATTATCATTTTTCGGGTTATTCTCGATCTCAAAAAAAATCCAGAAATTTTTGGGTTAGGACAATCTAGTAATCATCCTGAATGTAAAAATCTCAATGGAGTATTCACGGTCGACACTTTCAGGGCCCTCCTTCAAAAAATAAACGGTGGTTAAGGTAAAATATGACGAAAATACTTGGTCTATGTCCACCGTATTTTTATGATAGAAAAATGTTAACAGATTATTTTTCTATTTAAAAACATGATTTTTATCAGGTTTCACCTGGAAAATTATTATTTCAGGTATCTGCACGACTATATACATAATTCGCTTTTCGTTTTCCAGAACTTTTTCAAAATTCCATGACCAGAGTTGCTAGAAAATACCAATTTCGAAATTCCTCGACTTTCCCTGACAAATTTTTTATTTTCCCTGACAGTTATAAATTTTTCTGTTAGGCTCAATTTTCAATCAAAAAGATTAATTTTCTACTAAAAATATGTATTTTCAACCAGACAGTTGAATTTTTAATAAAAAGATGAATTTTCAACCAAAACTAGAATATAGTTAAATTTTCAGCTAAAAAAATTAATTTTCAATTTTAAAGAACGAATTGTCAACAAATAGTTAAATTTTTAACATTGTCAACGAATAGTTGAATTTTTAACCAAAAAATGAACTTTCTACCAAAAAGATAAATGACCCCGCACAAAGTGTACATGAAATAGCTTTCGGTCGATTTTCATTAAACTTCATAAAATTGTAGTTCTCAACGTCCCGATCAAAATTTTTATTGAGCACAAAGTCCGAAAATAGACAGTTTACGAGTTACAGAGGGTTAAACATGCAAACATTTTAACAAACATTAGCAAATATCTTAAAACTGCAGGTCTGATAACAAATGTTCCATATGAAAGTTATTGGGCTCTGACGAAGAAATGCAAAGGAAGTCATGATAATAAGACAAAGCTCATTTTTTAAGGTCATTTAATGTGAACTTGTCATTTATTGCTAATTTTCAGCCAATAAAGGAAAACTATGGAGAGGAAATAAATATAGAGCCCATGAAGGCAAGATATGAGCACCTCTCAGTCAATATCAAGCTAATGAAAGAAAGTCATAAGAAGGATGTTGTCACTATCTAGTCAATTAAGGCATGATATGTGCAGGACTCAGACAATATTTAAACAATAAAGGCAAAACATGATCAAGATATTATCGATTCTAGCCAATGAAGACAAGACAAAAGCAGAGCTTAGTCCTTAGCCGGATATTGACTAACTTCAGTTAATTTTCTGCGTTCAACCTTCCTGATTATATCTTGCCTTCATTGGCTAAATAATGACTAAATCTCGCTCATGTCTTGCCTTTTTTGGCCAGCTATTGACTGCATTTAGGTTATATCTTGCGTTTATTTTACTGGATATTGAATAAGTCCTGCACGTATCTTGCCTTTGATGGATAGATAATGACTAAATCTCGCTCATGTCTTCACTGTTAGAAATTTCGGTTCGAAACTTAATGCATTTATGTGTGAAGTAATTATTATATAGAAATATCTTATTTCTTAAACACGTTTGATTGAAAATTCAAAAACTATTGTGTACGAATTTTCAAACACATTTGTTTGGAATTTCATACATTTTTATATTAAATCCAAGTCAATCATTTGAAAATTGAAACACTTTTGTGCATGAATATTTAAACACATTTGTTTGAATATTCTATACATTTATATAGTAATTCCGATTTCAACTAATGTACTTGGAAATTTTAACGCTTATGTGTGTACTTGAAAATTACTGCAAAAAATGTCAGACTAATTTAGACTCATTAATTTTTCCCTTCCACTAAAATCTGTAGTAAAAGGCAAAAGATCTATCTGTTTAACTGAAGGAAAACCAGAGTAACGATAGTGAGCAACTGTCGATTTCTTATACATTTTTGCTACAAAATCTCTTTCGAGAAGACGATTTGTAAGCGTTAGTTTTCTGAACTATGACCTGTTTTTCAGTTAAATGCATGTCAAATTTCAAAATGTTTTGTTTTAAATTTCATACAAAATTGTATTAACATAAATTAAGATAAAATTGTATTAAATTCTATTTAATGGTGTTAGGAATTTAAAACACATTTATGTGAATTAAACTTAAGGTATATGTGTATGAAACTTCAATAATATTTGCTTTAAATTTCAAATTGTCCGTAGTAAATTTAATTAACATTTACCTTAAATTTATTTGAGGCATAAAGGGTTTGAAACTTGAAATCACATGTGTATTCATTTTATTTCAAAACATGTTTAACAGTGTTGCCTTCATTGGATCGATATTAACAACATTTTAGACATATCTTGTTTCTGTTACTGGATATTAACTACTTCGTGCACATATCTTGCCTTTATTTGCTAGATATTAACAAAATCTTGTTCATGTCTTGTTTTTAGTTGCTCAAAATTAACTAACTCTTGCTCATGACATGCCTTTATCAGATGGATATCGTCTAAATCTCGCTTATGTCTTGTCTTTATTTTCTGGATATTGACCATGTCCTGCTCGTGTCTTGTCTGCATTGTCTACATATTGACTAAGCTCTGCTCTTGTCTTGCTTTCATTGGCTAGAATCGATAATATCCTGGTCATGTTTTGTCTTTATTGGCTAGATACTGTCCAAGTCCTGCACACATCTTGCCTTAATCTCTTCTTCATAGGCTAAATATGAGCAATAAATGACAAGTTCATATTGAATGACCTTGAAAAATGACCTGTGTCTTATTGTGATGACTTCCTTTGCATTTTCTCGTCAGAGTCCAATAACTTTCATAGGAAACATTTTTTCTCAGACCTGCAGTTTTCAAGATATTTGCTAATGTTTGTTAACATAGTTGCATGTTTAACCCTCTGCAACTCGAAAACTGTCCATTTTTGGCCTTTGTGCTTAATAACAATTTTTATTGAGACGTTGAGAACTAGAATTTTACGAAGTTTAATCAAAATCAACCGAAAGTCATTTCATGTGCATTTTGTGCGGGGTCCTTTATATTTAAATTTTCTTAACTTTCAGCTGATTAAAATTCAATTTTCAAATTCCATTAATTTTTATAACCTAAATTTTTAACAGTTGAAATCCAAGAAAAAACGAATTTTATATATAAAAGAAACGAGTATTAAAAACGTTATATTTACATAGTTCTACATGATAATTTAATAAATAAACATTTCAGTCCATAAATCAAATTTCATCTTTTTGCTTTGGAAATTTAGATTTTTTGGTTTAGAAAAATCTTATTATTCAGTTGAGAATTTAATTATTTTATCAAATGTTATCCTTTTTGGTTGAAATTTTAATGTCTTTCTGAGTTGAAAATGCAACTGGTTTTGTCGAAAATGGAACTAATGGGTTAGGAATGAACTTTTTTGTTAAACATTCATATTTTCGGGTTGAAAATTCAACTGCTTTGTAGAAAATTCGTCATTTTGGCTTGCAACTTCAACAGATTGGTCGAAATTGTTTTCCTTTCTTGGCTAAAAAAGCTTTCTTAGTTGAAAATTCAACGCTTTTGTTTAATTTCGTCTTTTTCATTAGAAACTTAATTTCTTTTAAAAAAAATTTTTTAATCATCTTTTTTGGTTAAAAGTTCAACTGTTCGGTTGAAAACTAATCTGTTTTGATAAAAAAATAAACTGCTTGGTTGAAAGTTGTAACACTTCTTTTGAAACTCATTTTTCTGTTTGAAAATGTATCATTTTTAGTAAAGAGTTAAACTGTTTTGTCGGAAATTCGTGAATTTTGTTAAAAATTCATCTCTTCTGGTAGAAAATCAATCTTTTTGATTAAAAATTTAACTACTTGATTCAAAGTTGAACTTCTTTGTCAAATTTTTTTTTTTTTGTATAAGATTCATCAATTTATTTAAAAATTTATCTCTTTGGTTGAAAATGTATCTTTTTGTAGTTGATTATTCGTCATTTCTGATTAATGTTTTGGGAAATTCATAATCATCCAATGGATTGTCAGTAGGAAATTAATGAGATTTAAGAAAAAACTTCAACTCTGTACATCTCCTCTTGTTATTAATTAAAATTAAATAGATTAGCTTTTCTTATTTGATGGATGTTTGTACATATATTTTTTATCAGCATAAGGATGTTTCATTTTGTACTGCTGATGCAATTAAAATTAAAATTTTACGAGTAATTTAATCGGGAACGAAAAGTGCTTGAAGCATACTTTAATAGTGGAACAGAGTAACTTTTTTAAGAGTATCAAAACCATATTTTAGAAATCGTGAATTTTATAAAATCTTCATTTGATATTCTTATAAACATTTTTTGATAAAAACTAAAAAAAAATTTCATCCACGTGGAAATTCCTGGTCATTTCGCGGCAATCAAAAACAAAATGTAACTTTCAAAAACTTTTGGTTAAAATTAGTATTATCAAATTCAATTAAAATTAAATAAAAATTCAATTTAATTAAATTAATTATATTAAATTAAAATTGCCGGCTCCGGCAACGAACGATGCTGCCGTCTGTTTTTAATAAAAAGCGAAATACGAAATAAAAGCGAATTACGTATTCAGTCATGCATGAACCTGAAAATATAATTTTCAAGGTACAAACTGATAATATCATGTTTGCAAAAAAAAAATAATCCATTCGCACTTTCTTTTTCATGAAAATACGGTGAGTGTAGACCAAATATTTTCGGTATGAATAAGCACTTCGTTAAACATAACCGATTATTTATTTGAATTACGAGAATTGCTTATAATTAGAATGGAAAATTATCGATTTTATTATTTGGTTGAATAGATTTCGAAAAATAAAAATGAAGCTTCGTCCTATGTGTCTAGTGCTATTGTTTGACCCGCAGTATCGGCCATCTTGCTAGTTGACGTCACAGCCTAAAACACCTAATATTAATTTTGAATCACATGCAGAAAGGGATAGAGGTTAAACCAACATTATTTGTGTGACAAGTTACAAGGGTCCCTTCCCGCCCCCACCAGACGTTGGGAAGGGGTAGGAGCCTCACCTCTTGGCAAGGGGTAGGAGTTTTACCTCTTGGAAAGGGGTAGAAGTTTTACTTCTTAGAAAGGGGTGGGGTTTTAATCGTCATTACTTCTGTCTCCAGTCACAGGGGTGCCTTTCCGCCCCCCCCCCCATGAGATGTTGTAAAGGTTAGGGTTTT
>JAUELO010000330.1:1624356-1637096 GCA_032357855.1 Amphibolips quercusostensackenii
TTGTTGAAATATCAATTACTACATTTTTGGTTCGGAATTAATCTTTTTTGAAAAGAAAATTTAATTACTTAGTTGAAAGTTAAATTCTTTCGTTAAAATTTTTTTTTTCTTAGTTGAAGATTAATCATTTTTATCGAATATTCATCTTTGGTTGAAAATCAAACTTTTTTATTAATAAATTCTTTTTGTTTTGGAAATTAAATCATTTTTATTGAAAATTCATCTTTGGTTGAAAAATGAGCTATTTTATTGAAAATTTGTTTTTCATTTGGCTCAAAATTAATTTTTATTTACTGAAAATTCAACAGTTTCAGTTGAATCTTTAACTATTTTGTTCAAATTTTTTTCTTGTTGAAAATGAATTTTTTGAAATGAAAATGTCACTGTTACAGTTCAATAATCCATATTATTGAAAATTCAGGTATTTTGTTAAAAATTCGTCTTTTTGGTAGAAAATTAATCTCCTAGGTTATTGTTTGAAATTTTTTCTGGTTGAATTCAACTGTTTTCGAGTGAAAATTAATTTTGTTGTTGAAATATCAATTACTTTATTTCTGGTTTCGGATTCATCTTATTTGAAAAAAAAATTTAATTACTTGGTGTAAAGTTAAATTTTTGTGTTAAAAATTATCTTTTTCTTAGTTGAAGATTAATCATTTTTATTAAAAATTCATCTTTGATTGAAAAATTAGCTATTTTGTTGAAAATTCGTTTTTTTATTGGGCTAAAAATTAATTTTGTTCTACTAAAAATTTAACTATTTGAGTTGAAACTTCAACTATTTTGTTGAAAGTTTTTTTTTGTGGAAATTAATTTTTTTAACTGAAAATGTCACTATTTCAGTTCAATAATGCATAGTTTTAATGAAAAATACATCTTTTTGGTTAAAATTTCGTCTTATTACTTGAAAATTCAAACGATTTTTTGCAATTTTTTCTCTCTGTTGACTGAAAAATCTTTAATGGTTGAAAATTGAACTCTTGTTGCAATGTAGTTTTTTTTGGTTGAATTCAACTGTTTTTAATTAAATATTAAAATATTTCTTGGTTGAAATATCAATTACTACATTTTTCGTTTCGAATTCATCTTTTTTAGTATGAAAATTTAAATACTTTGTTGAAAGTTACTCTTTTGTTAACAATTAGTTTTTCTTGTTGATGATTATTATCATTTTAATTGAAAATTCATCTCTTTTGTTGAAAAATAAGCTATTTTTTAAAAATTATTTGTTTTGCTGAAAATAATTTTTTTATGAAAAATTTAGTTTTCCAGTTAAATATTCCATTATTTTGATGAAAAATTCATCTCTTCGGTTCAACATCAATTTTTTAACTAAAAATTTAAATATTCAATTTTTGGTTGAAAAAGTTATATTTTTAGGTTGAAAATTCGTCTTTTTGTCATAAATTAATATTGTTGGTTGAAAATTCAATTATTCTAGCTAATCATTCATCATTTTAGTCGCAAATTTATTTTTTTGTTTAAAATTTAACTATTCCAGTTACAAATTCATCACTAGTTGAACATTTTTTTGTTTGAGAATTAGTTTCTTTATCTGTAAATTTAACTATTCCAGTTTTAGTTAAAAACTGATTTTTTTAGTTGAATATGCAACTATTTGTTTAAGAATCCATGAATTTTTTTGCAAAATGATCTTTTTTTGCAGAAATTAATCTTCTTGGTTGAAAATTAATATTTTTCTTAGAAATTCAATTATTCTCGTCAAATATTTATCATTTTAGTTGAAAATGTATCTTTTTGGTTTAAAATTCAACTATTCCAGTTAAAGATTCGTCATTTTAATTGAAAATTCATCACTTTGATGGAAAATGTAACTATTTTTATTGAAAATTAGTTATTTTTTTGTTGTTGGAAATTTATTTTTTCAACTAAAAATTTAACTATTCATTTTTTGTGTGATAATTCATCTGCCTAGTTGAAAATTCATGTATATTGTTGAAAATTCATATTTTTTATAAAAAAATAATCTTCTGGTTTGAAAATTCATCATTTGGTTTTAAAATTTATCTATTGCAATGGAAGATTCATTTTTCATTCTATTTCGTTTTTTGACGAAAATAGGAAAATAAATTCTTTTAGATAAGGTACTGGCCAAAAAAAATCAGGTTTTAGGATTTTATATTTTTTTCATATATTTCAAAACTACGGATTTATTATGCAATGGAATTATTGTCAATTTTGTTACTAGTGTATTTCTGTGCTTAAAAATTCCACAAATTTCAATTTTCAAAAGTTGAAAATTTAACTGCTTTGGTAGAAAATCCAACAATTTGATTAAAATGTTATCCCTTTCGTTTGGAAAATCATCTCTTTTGGTAAAAATTGCATGTTTTTTTGATTTTAAACCCAAATTTTTGATTGAAAGATTAATTTTTTTCCTTAGTATTTATCTTTTTTTTTATAAATGCGTCTTTAGGTTGAGTTTAACCATTTTCGATTTAAAGGTAGAATATCTTTTGGTTGAAATATCAACTATTGAATTTTTTTCGTTTAGAATTAATCTTTGTTGGTTGAAAATTCAACTGCTTGGTTCAGAGGTGAATTACTTTGTTTAAAATTTATTTTTTTTTATTGAAGATTTATCTTTTAGGTTGAAAATTTAATTATTTGGTTGAAACTTCCTTTTTTTGGCGAAAATTATTTTTTAAACGAAAAATTCATTTTTTCAACTGAAAATTCAATTATTCCATTTTTTGTTTGAAAGCGTATCTTTTTCTTGGCTTGAAAATTCAACAATTTCGTTTAAATTTTATTTTTTTACTGAAAAATCTTGTTTGGTTGAAAATTAATACTTTTATTGAAAATCCATTTTTTGATATTAATCTTTTTTTGTTTGAAAATTTAACTACTAAGTTGGAAGTTGAATTACTTTATTAAAAATTCACCTTTTTTGGTTAAAATTTTTTTTTATGTTAATATTTAAGTATTATTTTTTTAGTTATAGATTTATTATTATAAATGAAAATCTCTTTTGATCGAAATATCAACTATTACATATTTCGTTTGGAATAAATATTTTTTGGTTAAAAATTAATTTTTTAAAATGCAAATTTAACTATTCCATGTTTTATTGAAAATTTATCTATTTCATCTAGTTTTGCTAAAAAATCAACGTTTGGTTGAAAATTATTTTGTGTTGGTTGATGATTTAACTATTTTGTTGGAAATTCCTTTTTTAATGAATTCAACAGGTTTTTATCAAAAATTAAACTTTTTTGGTTGACAGTCAAACTATTTTTTAAAAAATTCTTTTTTTTTTTGTTGGAGATTTATCATTTTAGTTGAAAATTCATCTGTTTAGTGACAAATTTAATGATTTTCTGGAAAATTCGGTTTTGTTTGAAAAAATAATAATTTTTCATCTGAAACTTTAACTATTCCATTTTTACTTGAAAATTGATCTTTTTTAGTTAAAAATTCAACTAATTCGTTTAAAATTCATGTTTTTTTTTTTAATTCATCTTTTATGGCGGAAAATTAATCTTCTTGTTTGAAAATTTATTATTTTTTGGAAAAATACAACTACTATGTTGTTGATATTTTTTTTGTTGGTTTATTCAAACGGTTTTTGATTTAAAATTAAAAATATTTCTTGGTTAAAATATCAACTATTACGTATTTCATTCAGAATTAATTTTCTTTGGTTAAAAATTAATTTTTTAAATTGAAAATTGAACTATTCCATTTTTTATTGAAAATTCAGTTCTGGTTTAAAATTCAACAATTTTGTGTAAAGTTAATTTTTGTTTGTGTGGAAATTATTATTTTTTCATATGAATATTTAAGTATTCTATTTTCAGATGCAGATTTATATTTTTTAGTTGAAATTTCAACTATTTGGATAAAAGTTTGTCATTTTTGGTTAAATTAAACTATCTTTGAATATAAATAAAAATTTCTTTTGCTCGAAATATCAACTATTACATATTTCGTTGAGAATCTATTTTTTTTGCTCGAAAATTAATTTTGTTGACTGAAAATTTAACAGTTCTACTTCTGATTGGAAATTTATCTGTTTCATCTACTTTGGTTAAAAATTTAACGCTTTGGTTGATCCTTTTTAATGAATTAAATTGGTTTTGATTAAAATTAGAATCTTTTTTGGTTGACAGTTGAACTCTTTTATGAAAAATCCTTTTTTTTTGTTAAAAATTTAATTTATTTGTTCAAAATTCAACAATTTTGTGAAAGTCATCCTTTTCGGTTGAAAATTCAATGTTCCACTATTTTGTTAATAACTCGGCTGTTAGGTTGAAAATTCAACTATTTTGATTAGACTCAAAAATCTTTTTTGGTTGTAAATTGAACTTTTTCGTGAAAATTAGTGTTTTTGGTTTGAAAAGTCATCTCTTATGGTTGAAATATCACCTTTTTCTAGGTATAAATCCAACTGTTTGGCTGCAAATTAATTTTTTAACTGAATATTTGATTTTCAATTTTTTTTAGTTAAAAATGTATCTTTTTAGTGAAAAAATTATATATTCTATTGAAAATGCGTATTTTTGGTAGAAAATTCAACTGTTTTGTAGAAAATTAGTCTTTTTGACATAAAAAATTAAAGAATTTCGTTGAATTTTTTTTTCTTTCGTGACTAAAAAGTTTTCTTTGGTTGAAAATTAATCTTTTTATTTTTATTGTTATATATAATTACAAAATAGTATTTAATTAATTGAAATGAGTACAACTAAATTAAGTTTTATTTAAAAAATATTATATTATTCTACGATAAATTAAACTAAATTATTTAAATATATTCAAACATTTATGGTATCACAACCTGTGTTAAAGAATGAAATTGGAAGTGGAAAAATTTTAAATGACTATATTTTTAAAGATCCACAAAATAGTTTTTCAGAAAAAAAAGGCGAACTATTTCCTGTGGTCATGCAATATAAAACTATTAAATTCCGTATTGTAACTCGTAAACTTTTTAAAAGCCTTTTTGTTTTTGATGATAAATAAGCATTAAAGTTATTTAAAAAATTATTAAGAGTTGTCGACTATAAAGGTTCAATTGATACGACTATAGAGCAATTCTAAGAATTTTTAAATTAATCATAATATTCAAACGTGCAAATTTGCGTAGGTGAGGATAAAATTAATACTACTTTGTAGAATTGGTCCCAGTTAGAAACTGTTTTTTATAGTCTGTTTTGCTATATTTAGCTATACTATCACTATTAAATTTGACAATATCCATAATTTTTTTTTATTACAGGAAAATTAAATTGAAACTTAAATTTGTATAAGAATATTTTATTATAGCTTTCCATAAAATTAAAAGTAAAAACAATGGAGCTATTATTTTATAGGATTTATTTAATTTTCCGCAATAAAATAAGAGTTTATCTGTAGTTAAAAATGTTTTCCTGTACTTTTTGATTCTTATTTTATGTAAAAGCATAAAATTATTTTTACGTAAACGTCTCTGAGTTTTAAGATTTATAACTTTGTGAAAAAAGTATTAGAACATACTTTTGCAATGAAAATTGTCTTGGAGTGATTATAAATATTTAATGATAAAATTACTTGACTTTTGTAATTATTCAAAAAAAGGGGCTAGTAACCATTTAGTAAAAGTTTAAAAACTATTAATATTGATAAAACTGCAATTTTCAGAATTTAAAAGAAGTGGGCGTTAACTTTTATTTTTTGAAAATAGTTTAAAATTAGAAACCTTTTTTATTAAAAAGAAGTCGAATAAAAAAGGTTCTAGAATTTGAATAAATGTCAGTTTAAAAAAATGTTTCAATTTTATGTACGTCAAATTTTCAATTAGGCACTCAAATTTAAAATCAGGATTTTGTCTCGGCTTAAAATTAACTTTTTTAGTGCAAATTTACATTTTCGGGTTGAAAATCCAACTGTTTTGTAGAAAAATTATGTTTTTGGATTAAGAAATTAAACTATTTTGTAGACAAATTTTTTTCTATGTCCGGGTAGAAAATTTAAAATAGTGTAGAAAATTTATAGTTAAAAATTAACTGTTTCCTTTTTTATGCAAAAAATTAAGTTTTTAAACTAAAAATTTAACTATTTGATTGAAACTATTTTTTTTTAATTTTAAATTATCTTTTTGAATAAAAATTTAAATATTCCATTTTTTGTTTAAAATTGATCTTTTTAATTTAAAATTTAAACTATTTGGTTTAAAATTATTGTGATTTGTTAAAATTCGTCATTTTGGAAGAAAATTAATCTTTCTTGTTGAAAATTCAACTATTTGGTTAAAAATTTATGTATTTTGTTGAAAATTGGTATTTGTTGGTAAAAAATTAGTCTTCTTAGTTAGAAGTTCAACCATTTAGTTAAAAATTTATGTATTTTGTCCAAAATTCGTCTTTTTTAGTAAAAAATTAATTTTCGTGATTAAAACTTTGTCGTTTCTGTTGAAAATTCATGTTTATGAGTTGAAAATTGAACTGATTTGTAGAAAGTTTGTCTCTTTGATTTAATAAATTTTGTATGTTTGGTTGAGGATTCAAATATTTTCTTGAAAATTCGTCTTTTTTGGTTTATTTCAACTGTTTTTTTATTTAAAATAGAAATTATTTTTGGGTTAAAATATCAACTATTAGATTATTTGTTGAGAATTAATCTTTTATGCGAAGAAATTTAACCGTTTTTTAGAAAATTTATTTTGTTTTTTTAATTGAAAATAAATTTTTTAAATGAAAGTTTAAATATTCTATTTTTGGTTGAAAGTTTCTCGTTTTGGTAGAAAATTAATCTGATTTATTTGAGGATTCAAGTATTTTTTTGAAAACTCATTTTTTTAGTTCAATTCCATTGTTTTTTATTTAAAATAAATTTTTTGTTATTAAAATCAGTTAAAATATTAACTATTTATTATATTTTTGTTGAAATCTCATCTCTGGTTAGAAATTGAACTGCTGTGTTGAAAATTTTGTTTGTTGAGTTAGAAATAAATTTTTTAACTGAAAATTTAGCTTGTTTATTTTTTGTTAAAAATAAAACTTTTTAGTTTAAAAATTCAACTATTTGGTTCAAAATTTACGTGGTTTGTTGAAAATTTATCTTTTGAGTAGAAAATTAGTCTTCTTAGTTGAAAATTTAATTGTTTGTTTGAAAATTCTTCTTTTTTGTAGAAAATAAATTTTTTTGTTTAAAGATTCAACTGTTTGGTAGAAAATTAATCAGATTTAGTTGAGGATTTGAGCATTTTGTTGAAAATTTGTATTTTGTCAAATCCCATTGTTTTTTATTTAAAATTTAATTATTTTTTGGTGAAATATCAACAATGTAACATATTTTTGATGGAAATTCATATTTTTCGTTAAAAATTTAACTACTGTGTTAAAAATTTCTTTTTTGGGTTAACAGTAAACTTTTAACTGAAAATTTAACTATTTGATTAAAACTTCATATTTTCGGGTTGGAAATTTAAAGGTTGTATATAAAAAAATCAACAATTGGTAGAAAATTCAACCGTTTTGTAGAAAATTTTTTTTTTCTGTTAAAAATTAATTTTTTTTAAATGAAAATTTATTCTAGTTAAATAAATAATACATTACCTATTCAGTGAAGCCTTAACTGTGATATATCGAATATGCAGCTTGCAACAATGAATTCATTGTTACGTAAATCGTATTTCCATAAAGAACGTGTCACTCAAAGCTTCTTATTGATAACAATCTGTACTTGAACAAAGACGTAATATCCTACTAACTTATATTAATTTAGCATAATCTTATTTATTATCTAATAGTTTATTTTGATAATTATTATTTATTATTTTCGAAGCTTAGGGTCTAAAATGTTGCTTAGTCCGACACACTTTTTGAAGTCCAAAATAAAAAAATTTACTTTCTTAGAAAAATCTCCAGTTTTCTAACCCCATATTTTTAAAGTATTAAAAATAAACTTTAATGTTTATTTTAACTATTGTTCTTCAGTCGTCTAAAAATTACAAAAATTTTTGTTTATTTATCGCGCGTTAAATACTATATAATTGTGTTGAAAATTCAACAATTTTGTTTCAAAATCATGCTTTTTGATTGAAATTTCAACTGTTTTGATAAAAATTCGTGTTATTTTTTAGTTCACAATTCCACTATTTGGGTAGAAAATTTAACTATTTGGTTCAAAATTTACATTTTTGTTGAAAATACATTTTTTTTTGGAAAATTCATTTTTTTGTTGTTGAAAATTCAACTGTTTTCCATAAAATTCGTCTTTTTCGGTTAAAAATTATTGATATTTTCCAGTTAAAATATCAATTTTTTTGTTGAAAATTAACTTTTTTTTGAAAATTCAACTGCTTAGTAGATAATTTGGCTTTTTGACACTAAAGTTCAAGAATTAGTTTGAAATTTTTTTTTTCGTGACTGAAAAATCTTTCTTTGTTGAAAGTTTAACTATTTGATGAAAAATTAATTTTTTTGGTTAAAAATTCAACTGTTTCGTAAAAGTTTCATCTTCTTGGCCTATTTAATGTTAATTATTACATTTTTCGTTAAAAGATTCATCTCTTTTGATTAAAAAGTCAAATAAAGTTGAACTTTTTTTCATTGAGCATAATTTAAAAAAATGAGAATTTAACTATTCTATTTTTTGTTGAAATTTTTTTTTAGTTGAAAATCCAACTATTTGATTAAAAATTCAACTATTTGGATGAATTTTATATTCATCAATGAAAATTTGTTTCATAGTTGAAAACGTAACTCTTGTCTTGAAAATTAGTTCAAAATTAATCTCTTCGCTTTATAATGTAACTATTCTGTTAAAAACTTGCCTATTTTTAAATAATTTTTTTAACTAAAAATTTAACTTTTCCATTTTCTGTTAAAAATTAATTTTTTCAAGTTGAAAATTTATTGATTTGGTTGAAAATTAACTTTTTTGTTGAAAAGTCATATTTTCGAGTTGAAAATTCGAATTTTTGTAGAAAATAAATACTTTTAGCTTGATATTTCTTGATATTTCTTTTTTTGTTTGTTAAGAATTTATTACTGTAGTTCGAAATTCACTTCTTTTGTTGAAAATATAACTACTATTTTTTTGAAAACTCGATTTTTTTGTTGAAAATAATTAAAAAATTTAAATTTAATTATTCCATTTTTTTTAATTGCTTTTTTAGTTGAAAATTTAACTATTTGGTTGAAAATTAACTTTTATTTTTAAACTCATATTTTACATTTTAAAAGGAATTTTTTTTGTAGAAAATTCGTCTTTTTGGCTTAAAAATTCCAAAATTTGGTTAATTTTTTTATTCATAAAAAATCTTTCTTTGTTAAAAATGTAACTCACGTCCTGTAATTTAAAGTTAATCTCTTCGGTTAAAACTTTAACTATTTTCTGAAAACTCGCTTTTTTTGGTTAAAAATAATTTTTTTAACGGAAAATTCAACTATAAAATTTTCTGGTGAAAATTTGTCTTTTTTAGTTTAAAATTTAATTTTTAGGTCGAAAATTAACTTTTTTGTTAAAAAGTCATATTTTAGGTTGAAAATTCAAGTGTTTTGTAAAATATTCATCTTTTTTCTTTAAAATGCATCAAATTGGTTACTTTTTTTTCTCGCTAATAAGTAATCTTTCTCAGTTAAAAATTTAACTTTTTTGTTGAAAATGAGTCGTTTTCGATTAAAAATTCGTCTCTTTTGTTGGAAATTTAATCTTTTTAGGTTAAAAATGCAACTATTTGGATAAAAATCAATCTGTTGTGGTTTAAGTTTTTACTATTTTATTGAAAAAATTCGCTTTTTTCGGTTTAATTTAACCGGGTTTTGATTTAGTGTTCCATTTTTTCTTAAAAATTGATATTTTCAAGTTGAAAATGCAGCTGTTTCTTTGGAAATTTACTTATCAAATCAAAAATTCAAACGCTTGGTTAAAAGTGAAACTATTTTGTTAAAAACCTATTTTTTTGGTTAAAAATTGTTGAAAATTCGTGGTTTTTCTTTGTTGAAAATTAAGTTTTCAATTCAAAGTATATCTATTCCATTGTTAATTAAAAATTGATAGTTTTTGTTGAGTAGACAACCATTGGTTGAATATTTTAACTACCTTGTCAAAAACTCATTTTTTGTTCAAAAATTGTTAAAAATTCATTGTTTACTTTTTGTTGAAAATTAATTTTTCAACTGGAAGTTTAACTATTGAAAATTTTTAAAAATTCGTTGTTTTTTGGTTAAAAATATACTTATTTAATTTTTTAAAAGTTGAAAATGCAAATACTTATTTTAAATTTCATGTATTTTGTTACAAATTCGTCCTTTTTGGTAGAAAATTAATCTTCTTGGTTCAAAATTCAACTGTTTGGTTCAAAATACATCTGTTCTGATTGAGAATTCAACTATTTTGTTGAAAATTTATCTCTTTGGTTGGATTTAACTTTTTTTATTTTAAATAAAATTTTGTTTTGGTTTATATATCAATTATTACATTTTTCCTTAAAAATTCATTTTTTCAGGTTGGAAATTAAGTTAAAAATTATTCGTTCATTAAATTATATTAAACTGAGTGAGAATTAATCTATTTTGGTTAAATATTCGATTATTTTGTTTAAAATTTGTATTTTCTGGTTGAAAATT
Organism: Amphibolips quercusostensackenii; assembly: GCA_032357855.1. Lineage (NCBI taxonomy): Eukaryota > Metazoa > Arthropoda > Insecta > Hymenoptera > Cynipidae > Amphibolips > Amphibolips quercusostensackenii. The sequence continues at coordinate 1,634,931 of JAUELO010000330.1, forward strand.
TAAATTCTTGGTTTAAAGTTGAACTACTTTTTTAAAAACTCATTTATTTGGTTGAACATTGTTAAAGATTCGTTTTTTGTTTGTTCAAAAATTAATGTATAAAGTGAGAGTTGAATACTCCATTTTTTGTTAAAAATTTATGTTCATTAGTTAAAAATCCAACTATTTCGTTGAAAATTCATGTATTTTGTTGCAAATTCGTCTTTTTGGTAGAAAATTAGTTCATTTTTTGTTTGAAAATTCAAGTGTTTGGTTAAAAATTAATCTGTTTTGTTTCTGTTGCATGAATTAAAACTGTTAAAGTTAATTAGAAATTAAAAGGGTTTCATATTTAATTTAGTATGCTATCTACATCAATTTTAACTAGAAGAATTTTTTCTCCTATTTTCGTGAAAAATCTCCTTATTGCCCCTATTATTGAAAATTTCGCCCTGTGAAGCTTGTTATCGATGTAGTCCGAAATTTGAAACTTTGTACTCCCTCCCAAAGTTGATAAGATTTAATTTGTTTATTATTGACCTAAATTGTGAAAAATTTTCTTGTATAGGAAAAAAAAAAAATTTTTTGTTTGCAGCTATGTTTCAAACGTGGACAAGGCACTGAAGAGTTTCGAGTACACAAGCGAATGGGCAGATTTAATATCAGCTCTCGGAAAACTCAACAAGGTGCTGCTAAGTCACATGAAATTTCCTGTTATCCCAAGAAGAATAAAAATATCGAAGAGACTGGCACAGTGCATGCATCCCGCTTTGCCATCTGGAGTGCACCTTAAGGCTTTGGACACTTACGACATTATTTTTAAATGCATGGGAACGAATAGGCTCAGCCATGAACTTTTCATTTACAGTGCTGGTAAGTCATAATTATAGGGTGTACAGCGACCTTAAAACCCTTGAAAACCTGGAATTCTCCTTAAATTTTTTTCAAACCTTACAAACCTGGAAATCTTCTTGAATTTTTCACGAGAACCTTGAATTTGATTTTTTTGTTGCTTTCAAAACAGTTATTTTATTGAAATGCGAAGAGGCATTCAAATCTTTTAGTCTATCATGAAATAAACATCTCGTTCATTACAAAATAAATGAAAAGATATAAAAATATTTGATATGCGCTAAACTAAATGTTTGATTTAATTGGTACTGTTAAGGAGGATGAACGTCGGGAATGGAGGATGTCGATTCATTAAGGGGGAGAAAGAGGGGGAACGAACTCTTGAGAGAGAGAGAGAGAGAGAGAGAGAGAGAGGAATACGGAAAGGAGAACTTTCGTATAGTGGTAAACAGGGTAACTAACTCCTGTGGTAGAGAGTGAGAGGGGGGGGGTGATAAAACAAAAAGGGATACGGAAAAGAGAACTTTCGTTTGTCGGAGAGAGATCAAGGTAATCCTTAAGCGAGAGGGAGATTTCGTCGCTAGTGGTACTCGGCACTTTTATGTGCTGCGCGGGAGTTTTTTTTTTAGCCTGAAAGAAACTTGGTTAGTGGGTGTTCGACAATGTTAGTAGGGGGGAAAAGGATGAAGCTAGTCAGTGTGTCGTCTGAAAAGGCTGGTATGCCAGCGATTTTAGCGGAAACGGGCAGACTGGTATGCCAGCGAGGCCGCTAGCGGAGGAAAAAGGGGAGATTTGAGTAACTCAGATAGAAATGCAAATGTGAATTGTTTTCTTACTTTATTTTTTCATTTCAAATCATAGGCTTCACATGTTGCACAAAAGTTGTAGTCGAAGAGATTTGCTGTCCCGGCTGGTGAGCGAGCGCCCGAGATGAGACGTCGATGGCTCAATCGTGAAACCTACAGCTGGCAACCAGCAATAGATTTCCGATGAGAGTGGCAGAGAGAGATCGGTGTAGTGGTTTTCGGTTCTCACTTGGAGAGTCACGTATGGCTTGCGGCGATAGCCCTATAGCTGAGAACCAGCGGTTCTCCGGTCGCACGGAGAGGGTAGAAAATCCGTGGAGGGAGATGCGCGCGTCGAGCTTTCCAGGCGCGGAGAGGCGCGCGTAGGCGTTGTACTCTCAGCTCTCGCCTCCACTTTCCTTACTACCTGGCTGGCGTCACTGCTGACGTCATTTTTACTCAGTACTTACTTTTTCCGCTGTGAGGCTATCTTCTCTCTCTCTCTCTCTCTCTCTCTCTCTCTCTCTCTCTCTCTCTCTCTTACTCTAAG
>JAUELO010000330.1:1665243-1676628 GCA_032357855.1 Amphibolips quercusostensackenii
AACTACTTGTTGGCCCCTTATATATATATTATTTTTTAAACTATGAAGTACCGCTTCCATAATTTCCGCAAAAATGTATATTACAGTCTTTAATGTGAGCATGATATAGGAAAAACATGATTGGTGTACCAGAAGTTTTTCCTTTGAAAAAAATTATTTAAAAATTTTATTAACTATTTTTATACCCTTCTAATCAACAGAGTTGGCTCCTAAATTTTTTGAGAACCTCATTAATGCCTTCTATAACATATACTTTAACCACCAAAATCGATTAAGCTGTTTTGGAGAAAAATTTATATTTTGATTTTTCAAAATTTGTTAATAACTTTTGTAAAAAAAATATTTTTTAGTTGATACTTCAGGTAAATTTATCTTATAGGGGTAGGCACTTACCTACTTACCCTCGTGAATTTTTTTCTAATTAAATTTTAATTCAAAATCTAACTTTTCTATTTTTGTCTAAATATTGATCGATTTTAGTTGCAAATTGAAGTATCTGGGGGAAAATGTATGCATTTTGTTGAAATTTCGTTCTTTTCGATAAAAAATTAATCTGCCTGGTTGAAAATTAATCTTGTTGCTTTAAAATTTAACAGTTTTTTGAAATTTGTTCTCTTTTTTGACTGAAAAATCTATCTTAGTTGAAAATTCAACTTATATTAAAAAGTCGTCTTTTTGGTTGGAGTTCAATTACTCTGATTCAAAATTAATTTTTTTGCTGGGAATATCAACTACATTTTTTGTTCAGAATTCATCTTTTTTGGAATGAAGTTTTAATTTGTTGGTTGAAAGTTAAACTCTTTTGTTAAGAAATTATTTGTTTTGTTCGAAGATTTATTTTAATTGAAAAATCCATCTCTTTAGTTGAAAATGATCTATTTTGTTGAAAAATCGTTTTCTATTTGACTGAAAATTAATTTTTTTTCGTGAAAATTGAACTTTTGTAGGTGAAACTTGAAAATTAATTTTTTAAGTGAAAATTCAATTATTCAATTTTTGTTTAAAAAGTTAAATTTTTGAATTGAAAATTCATGTATGTTGTTGATAGTTTGTTGATAGTTTGTTGATATCCTTTGTTAGAAAATTAATTTGTTTGTTTGAAAACTAATCTTCTTGTTTGAAAATTCTTTTTTCTGGTTTGAAAATTGAAATATTAAACTATTTGATTTAAAGTTAAACAATTTTCTTAAAAATTTATCATTTTGGTTTAAAATTCATATATTCCAGTTGAAGATTTATTATTTTAATTAAAAATTTACCAACTTGATTTAAATTTTTTTTGTGGAAAATGAATTTTTTAATTGAATATTCAAATATTCCATTTTTTGTTGAACACTGATCTTTTCCTGGTTAAAATTCAACTATTTGTTTGAAAATTGATCTTTTTTAGTTGGAAATTCATCTACCTGGTTTAGAATTTATACATTGAAAATTAATCCTCTAGTTTGAAAATTCATTTTTTTTGTTGAAAATTCAAGTGTTCCAGTTAAGTATTAATCATTTTAGTTGAAAGTTCATCTTTTTGGTTGAAAATAAAACTATTTGATTGAAAGTTGAACATTTTTTGGTCAAAAATTCAACTATTTTGTTGAAAATTTATGCATTTTGTAGAAAAATCGTTTTCATTGGTCGAAAAATAAACTTTTTTTCGAAAATTAATCTTCTTGTTTGAAAATTCAATTTTTTGTTTGAAAATTCAAGTGTGCCAGTTAATATTCATCATTTTAGTTGAAAATTCATCTTTTTGGCTGAAAATAAAACTATTTGTTTGAAAGTTAAACTCTCTTGATAAAATTTCATCACTTTTAATAAATTTTTTTTTTTGTTATTTAAAAATCAATTTTTTAACTGAAAATTTAACTTTTATATTCGGTTAAAATTTTAATTTTTTTTAGTTTAAAATGTTACTATTTTGTTGAAAGTTTGCAGTTTTTATTTGAAAATTTAACTATTTTGTTGAAAATTTATGCATTTTGTAGAAAAATCGTTTTCATTGGTAGAAAAATAATTTTTTTTTTTTTTTTAAATAATGTTTTTCTTCGAAAATTAATCTTCTAGTGTGAAAATTCATTTTTTTGGTTAAAAATTCATTTTTTTGTTTGAAGATCCATCTTTCTAGTGAAAAATAAAACTATTTGGTTGAAAGTTAAACTCTTTTGTAAAATTTTATTACTTTTATTAAAAATTGTTTTTTTTTTTGTTAGTTGAAAATTAATTTTTTTACTGTAAATTTAACTTTTTTATTTTCGGTTGAAATTTGATTTTTTTTTAGTTTAAAATTTAACTATTTAGTTGAAAATTTGCATTTTTTGGTTAAAAATTCAACTATTTTGTTGAAAATTTATGCATTTTGTAGAAAAATCGTTTTCATTGGTAGAAAAATAAACTTTTTCTTCGAAAATTAATCTACTTGCTTGAAAATTCAATTTTTTGTTTGAAAATTTAAGTGTTCCAGTTAATTTTCATCATTTTAGTTGAAAATTCATCTTTGGGCTGAAAACGAAACTGTTTGGTTGAAAGTTAAACTCTCTTGATAAAATTTCATCACTTTTATTAAATATTGTTTTTTTTTGTTATTTGAAAATCAATTTTTTAACGGAAAATTCAACTTTTATATGCGGTTGAAATTTTAATTTTTTTTTAGTTTAAACTTTTACTATTTTGTTAAAAATTTTCAGTTTTTAGTTGAAAATTTAACTATTTTGTTGAAAATTCATGCGTTTTGTAGAAAAATCATTTTCATTGGTAGAAAAATTATGTTTTCTTTGAAAATAATGTTTTTCTTCGAAAATTAATCTTCTTGTTTGAAAATTAATTTTGTTGGTTAAAAATTTATTTTTTTGTTTGAAAATTCATCTTTTTGGTTGAAAATAAAAGTATTTGGTTGAAAGTTAAACTCTTTTGTTAAAATTTCATTACTTTGGTCAAAAATTGTTTCTTTTGTAGTTATAAATTAATTTTTTAACTGAAAATTTAACTTTTTTATTTTCAGTTGAAATTTGATCCTTTTTTTAGTTTAAGATTCAACTATTTATTTGAAAATTTGTATTTTTTAGTTGAAAACTCAACTATTTTGTTCAAAAATTACTTTTTTTCAAATTTCAAGTATTATAGTTAAGTATTTATCATTGCAATTGAAAATTATAATTTTTGGGTGAAAGTGAATCTCTTTTGTTAAAAATCCATCTTTATGTTTTAAAATTTATCTATTCCATTTGAAGATTTATCATTTTGGTTTAAATTCATCACTTTGGTTGAAAATTTTTTTCGGTTTCTGGTTTAAAAGGAACTTTTTCTGACTGTAATAGTCGACTATGATGTTTTTGATTCAGAATTAATCACTTTGTTAAAAAATTATACAATTTAGGTTGAGGATTGGACTTTTTTTGTTGAAAATTCATTTTTCTTGGTTAAACTTACCTTTTTTGTTGAAAATTCATTTTTCTTGGTTGAAACTTAATTTTTTGTTAAAAGTCATTTTTCGTAACTTCGAGGTCAACGTTTTGCTAAAACATTTAACTTTTTAACTTGAAATCTCAACTTTTTTGTTAAAAAATCATTTTTTTTACAGAAAATTTTTTTTTAGATTATTTTTTTCTTGAAAATCAACCCCTGGTTAAAAATTCAACTGTTTTCACTGAAATTTGGTCTGTTTAGGTGGAGGCTTCAACTGTTTTGTTACGTCATTTTGTTGGATAGGAATTTTTTTAAATAGTCTTCATGTACTTTTAGTCCTCTTCTTTTTTTTTAAAGGTCGTCTATTAATTTTTCAGTTTAGAAATCATCTTTCTATTTAAAAATCGTACTATTTGGTTGAAAATTTAATTATTTTATTAAAAATTTAACTATTTTGTTGAAAATTTATCTCTTTTTAATAAAAAAAATAGTTTCCGGTTAGAAAATTAAACTACTTTGTTGAAAATGCAATATATTTCGACTTGGAATCTTAGGAGTTTCGAGTTTTTCGTATTGATTTCAATAAAAACAAATTAATTTCTATTATTGACAAATTACAAACTAAAGAGTAAATTTATAATATTCAGCAAATTTTCTTATCACATAACAAAATATTGACAATGTGGCTCATTTTTCCTGAAGCTCTGTTTTTTTATAATTTATGTATCACGTGCAACTTGGAAGTTGAGGGTCATTATTTTTTTAATTACATGACTGGGTCACTTGACCTTTTCTGATCTCGATTACATTTTGTTCTGGGTATTTATAACTGTGACAAATAACTGCATTTGCAGCTATCGTAAAAAATTGAAATTGTCTAGGTTTTGAAAATTTTAACATCTGATTTTTAAAAAGCATAAAAGATTGTATTTTGACGGTTTTAATTTTGCGATTTTCAAACAAAAATATATAATAAAATGAAAAAATTATAGTTGAAACTAATGAGGAACTTTAAATTATTAGTATGAAACTAATGTGGGTATTATACTAAATTCAATTTGAAATGCTTTAAATTCCTATGATTTCAAATAAAAATATTAAATTTTTATGAAAATAGATCAACTTTTCAAACTAAAAAGATAAATTCTCAACCGAGAAAATTAATTTTCTAAGAATTTTTAACGAAAGAGTTGAATTTTCAACCAAAGAGATGAATCTTCATCCAGAAATGCATTTTTTACAAAGTAGTTTAAGTTTCAAAGAAGTAGTTGAAGTTTCAACCAAAATTGTAATAGTTAAAATTTCAACCAAACAGAATTTTAATATAAAATCTCACACAGTTGAATTCAATAAAAAAGATAAATTTTAAACCAAGATGATTAATTTTCTACGAAAAATGGAGTAGTTACATTTTCAGTTATAAAATTGAATTTTCAAGAAAAAAATTAATTTTTAATGAAATAGGTGAATTTTTAACGAAAGAGATGAATCTTAAGTCAAAAATAAAATTTCAACAAAGTAGTTCACGTATCAACGAAGTACTTCAATTTTCAACCAAAAATATATTTGATATTTCAACCAAACAAGATTTTAATTTTATATTAAAGAGACAGAGTATTTAAACGAAAAAAGATAAATTTTCAACCCAGAAGTTTTATTTTCTACTAAAAAATACGAATTTGCTACAAAATTCACATAAATGGAGTAGTTTATTCTTGGTTGAGATTTTTTATCATTCACATCTACAGTTAAAAAATTAATTTTCAACGAAACAAACCAAATCTTCAACAAAGTAGTTAAATTTTCAACCTGAGATGAATTTTTAACTCTTGAAAATTCGCCTTTTGAAAATCCAACTTTTAACCAAATAGTTTAATTTTTAGTTTGGAAAACTAATTTTTAACCAAGCGCTTGAATTTTCAACCCGAAAATATTAATTTACAACTTTTTTTAAGTAAAATAATTTAATTTTCGATCAAATTTTGGAATTTTTAAGTCAAAAAGATAAGTTTTTGTCTGTTGAAAATTAAAAACTTGAACATTGTAGAAAATTATTTTTTTGAAAATTCAAAAGTTGAATTTTGCAGAAAGTTAAACCCTTGAAAATTTAAAAGTTGAATTTTGTAGAAAATTAAACTCTTGAAAATATAATTATTGAATTTTGTAGAAAATTCGGAAGTTAAATTTTGGAGAAAATTTTTCTGTTGAAAATTCTAAAGTTAAATTTTGCGGAAAATTCTTCTGTTGAAAATTTAAAAGTTAAACTTTGTGAAAAAATCTTCTTTTGAAAGTTTGAAAGTTGAATTTCGTAGAAAATTAAACCTCCTGAAAATCCAATTGTTGAATTTTGTAGAAAATTCGTCTGTTGAAAATTTAAAAGTTGAACTTTGAAGAAAATTCTTTTTTTGAAAATTTAAAAGTTGAATTTTGCAGAAAAATAACCCTTGAAAATTAAAAAGTTGAATTTTTTAGAAAATTAAACTCTTGAAAATATAATTATTGAATTTTTTAGAAAATTCAGAAGTTAAATTTTGTAGAAAATTTTTCTGTTGAAAATTCTAACGTTAAATTTTGTAGAAAATTCTTCTGTTGAAAATTCAAAAGTTAAATGTTTTGTAGAAAATTCTTCTGTTAGAGATTTAAAAGTTAAATTTTGTAGAAAATCAAACCCTTTAAAATTCATTTGTTGAATTTTGTTGAAAATTCAAAAGTTCAACTTTGTGAAAAATTCTTCTTTTGAAAGTTTAAAAGTTGAATTCCGTAGAAAATTAAACTTCCTGAAAATCCTATAGTTGAACTTTGTAGAAAATTCGTCTGTTAAAAATTTAAAAGTTGAACTTTAAAGAAAATTCTTTTTTTTGAAAATTTAAAAGTTGAATTTGGCAGAAAGTTAAACCCTTGAAAATTTAAAAGTTGAATGTTGTAGAAAATTAAACTCTTGAAAATATAATTATTGAATTTTGCAGAAAATTCGGAACTTAAATTTTGTAGAACATTTTTTTGTTGAAAATTCTAAAGTTAAATTTTGTGGAAAATTCTTCTGTTGAAAATTCGAAAGTTAAATGTTTTTAGAAAATTTTTCTGTTACAGATTTAAAAGTTGAATTTTGTGGAAAATTCGGAAGTTAAATTTTTTAGAACATTTATCTGTTGAAAATTCAAAAGTTAAATTTTGTAGAAAATTCCTCTGTTGAAAATTCAAAAGTTAAATGTTTTTAGAAAATTCTTCTGTTACAGATTTAAAAGTTGAATTTTGTAGAAAATTAAACCTCCTTAAAATCCATTGTAGAATATTCTATTGTTGAATATCGAAAAGTTGAATGTTGCAGAAAAGTTAAACCCTTGAAAATTTAAAAGATGAATTTTGTAGAAAATTCGGAAGTTAAATTTTGTAGAACATTTTTCTGTTGAAAATTCAAAAGTTGAATTTTGTGGAAAATTCTTCTGTTGAAAAATCGAAAGTTAAATGTTTTTAGAAAATTCTTCTGTTACAGATTTAAAAGTTGAATTTTGTGGAAAATTCGGAAGTTAAATTTTGTAGAACATTTTTCTGTTGAAAATTCAAAGGTTAAATTTTGTAGAAAATTCCTCTGTTGAAAATTCGAAAGTTAAATGTTTTTAGAAAATTTTTCTGTTACAGATTTAAAAGTTGAATTTTGTAAAAAATTAAACCTCCTTAAAATCCATTGTAGAATATTCTTTTGTTGAAAATCGAAAAGTTGAATGTTGCAGAAAGTTATACCCTTGAAAATTCAAAAGTTGAATTTTGTAGAAAATTAAACTCTTGAGGATATAATTATTGAATTTTGTAGAAAATTCGGAAGTCAAATTTTGTAGAACATTTTCCTGTTGAAAATTTAAAAGTAAAATTTTGTAGAAAATTCTTCTGTTGAAAATTCAAAAGTTAAATGTTTTGTAGAAAATTCTTCTCGTGTAGATTTAAAAGTTAAATTTTGTAGAAAATTAGACCTTTAAAAATTCAGTTGTTGAATTTTGCAGAAAAATTCTTTTGTTGAAAATTTAATAGTTGAATTTTGCAGAAAGTAAAAAGTTAAATTTTTTGAAAAATTAAATCAAAAATTTAAAAGTTGAATTTTTTAGAAATTTAAACCCTTGAAAATGTAATTGCTGAATTTTTACAGATAATTCGTCTGTTGATCATTTAAAAGTTGAATTTTGTAGATGTAGAAAATTCGTCGGTTGAAAATTGAGAAGGTAAATTTTGTAGAAAATTTTTCTGTTTAAAATTCGAAAGTTAAATATTGTAGAAAATTCTTCTGTTGAAAATTTAAAAGTTAAGTGTTGTAGAAAATTCTTCTGTTAAAGATTTAAAAGTTAAATTTTGTAGAGAATTCTTCTGTTTAAAATTTAAAAGTTGAATTTTTTAGAAATTTCAACCCTTGAAAATTTAATTGCTGAATTTTGTTGAAAATTCGTCTGTTGATAATTCCAAAGTTAAATTTTGTAGAAAATTCTTTTATTAAAAATTTCAGTGTTATATTTTGTAAAAAGTTCTGCTGTTAAAAATTTTAAAGTTAAATTTGGAATAAATTTAAACTGTTAAAAATTCCATTGTTGGATTTTCTCGATAATTCGTCTGTTGAGAATTCAAAAGTTGATTTTCGTAGAAAATTTTTCTGTTAAAAATGTGAAAGTTGAATTTTGCAGAAAATTATCGTATTAAAAGTGTAGAAGTGGAATTTCGTATAAATTTAAACATTTGTAAATTCAATTGCTGAATTGTGTTAAAAATTTAAAACTTAAATTTTGCACAAAGTTAAACTCTTGAAAATTCAATTGTTGAATTTTGTCGAAAATTCTTCTGTTGATAATTCCAAATTTAAGTTTTGTAGAAAATTTTTCTATTGAAAATTCAAAAGTTAAATTTTGTAGAAAATACTTCTGTTGAAAATTCAAAAGTCAAAGTTCGTAGAAAATTCTTCCGTTAAACATTTAAAAATTGAATTTTATAGAAAATTCTTCTGTTCAAAATTTAAAACTTGAAGTTTTAAGAAAATTTAAGGTTTGAATAGAAAATTTTTCTGTCGGCAATTAAAAAGTTAAATGTTGTAGAAAATTCTTGTGTTGAAAATTTTAAAGCTGAATTTTTTAAGAAATTAAACCCTTAAAAAATCCATTTGTTGAATTTCGTAGAAAATTCGTGTGTTGAAAATTCAAAAGTTCAATTTTGTAGATTTTGCAGAATTTTTTAAATTAAAAATTAAAAACTTAAAATTTGCAGAAAATCAAACCCTTGAAAATTTAATTATTGGATTTTATATAGACAAGTGGACTGTTGCAAATTCCAAAGATAAATTTTGTATAAAATTCTTCTGTTCAAAGTTTAAAAGTTGAATTTTGTAGAAATTAAAGTCCTTGAAAATTAAATTGTTAAATTTTGTAGAAAATTCGTCTGCTGGAAATTCAAAGTTGATTGTCGTAGAAAATTCTTCTGTCGAAAATTTAAAAGTTTAATTTTGTAGACAATTAAACCTTTGAAAATTTAATTGTAGAATTTTGTTGAAAATTCTCTGTTAAAAATTCAAAAGTTGAATTTTGTAAAAAATTCTTCTGTTGAAAATTTAAAAGTTGAACTTTGTAGAAAATTTGTCTGTTGTAAATTCAAAACTTAAATGTTGTAGACAATTCTGTTAAAAATTTAAAAGTGTAATTTTGTAGACAATTAAACCTTTGAAAATGCAACTGTTGAATTTTGTAGAAAATTCGTTTATTGAAAATCAAACTGTTGAAAACTAAAAATTAAAAATTTGTGAAGAACTCTTGTAGAACTCTTGTAGGAAATTATTCTGTTGAAAATCGAACGAATTTTCAATAAAACAGTTAAATTTTTATTCCAAAAATATGCATTTTCAACCCAACAATATGAATTTTCACTAAAAAATATATTTTTCAACCAAATAGTTGAATTTTTAACAAAAAGGATGACTTTTCAACAAAGTTGATGAATTCTTAATAAAATAATTAAATTTTCGACCAAATAATAAAATTTTATCGAAAAATATCAGCACTCAGCCAAAAATGTAACAGTAGAGTTTTCAACCAGCGCGAATGAACTTTTAACCAGAAAGTTGGATTTTCTTATTAGGTTTTATCAATTCAGTTTGCATTTAATAGGAAAAACGAGAAAAAGACAAATTTTTAAAGTTTATAGACAAAAGAATGAAAGTTTAAACAAACACTGAAGTTCATTTTCAATACTTTCAAAATTTCAAGTTAGAAAACTGGAAATTTTGCTTATGAAATAAATTATTTTCCACTCCATTTCTGATTTCGGACTCCATACTTTTAAATCCTGACTACAAAAAGTGTGTCAGACAACTGCTGAAAATTCAACTGCTAAAATTTTTTAAAAATTGTTAACAAACAGTTGAATTTTTTACCAAAACAGTCAAATTTTCAACCTCTTTTTAATTTTACAGAACTTTCTACAACGCCTGCAATGACGCGGACAAGGTTCCGAAATCAAACGAAGTAGTTAAATCGGCCAATCTTCTCTTCTCTACCCTGGAACCTTCCTACGTTTGGACCCACTGTGGAGTTTTATACGAAAAATCATGTCAAATAAGAGTCACTAACCACGGAAAAGTTATCGACGATTCAGTGAAATCCGTGGGAAGTGGAATCCCAGCTTTGATGGAAGTTTGCACTCTAACTGAATTCCTTCTCGAAACAGTGTCGCTTGATGCTTTCATAGACACACCATCAGAGCACTTGCCGAAACTCTTTCACGAGATCATACTCAAACTTACAAATCATGTCGATGTTTTATCTCCCATGGAGATTGAAAAAAGCCTCAGTCTCTGCGCCAAAATCTTATCTAAAGTTCAACCGACCGAAACGGCTTCCAACTTGGAAAAACGAGACTCAGAATCAAAAGTAGAAGCTATCAACACTTCCATTTCCATTCCCACTGATAACACGCTTTCTGCAATTCCCTTGGAAAAAAGTCAATCAGATAGTAAGCTAAATAAACCAGAGGAAGAAAGTAATTCGCGGAGTCCGAGTCCTAGAAGAAGAGCGAATTCCAGCGGCGCTGCTAAAAAGAGTGAGAAAAAGTCAAAGAAGAAGCCAAGTAAAAGTTCCTCCAAGCTGAACAATTACGCAATTCATGCTGATGGAAGCAATATTTCAGTTGTCGTCAGTGAGGACGATAAGCCTCTCACTAGAAATAAAAGTATGGAGAATCTCAAAACCCAGTTTGGAGAAACTGAAACCGGAAGATCTACTTTAGACTTATCGAAAAATAACATGGGATCTACAGGTTCACTGAATAGAGGACCTTCACCTGGACTTCGAGCCCAACATTCCATGCTCGAGAAATGTTTAAGACAATACGAGCAGTTTTATATCAAGTTAATCACGTCTAGAATTCTCAGCAAGGAGAGATCCGTTTCGGAGATGTTGGATGATCTAAAAGTGCCTTGCTCGAGAGACAATTTTCATGAGAAAACAAGAAATCTGGAAGCCCTCCTGAATTCGAAAATCAGCAACGAAGACTCTGGATTCTTCAGTCAAGAGACTCCAGAAGAAACACAAGAGATTGATTTTTCTCTCTGTCTTGAATCAGTGGAATCTCTTTGGGAGGAAGTATTGAAAATCGGGTGTAGTTTGTTTGTTGAACTTTCAACTTTCCCGACCTATTATTTGTCTGGTGATGGATTACTGACAGATGAGGAACCTCAGGGAAAAATCGTTCTTCCTGAATGGCTTAAGGTCTTGGTGGTTTGTTCATGTTGGTTGGGGAAACAGCCATCCCTGCAGATGATCAGTGTGGCCACTTTGCTGGATTTGATTGCTTTGTCGAGAGCCCACAGTGATTTTAAGCCACACCTGCACTCCGGTGAAGGAGTTACGGCAGTTGTGATGTTGCCTCTGCTGAAAGAGTGGCATATTTCTTATCTAGAGCAGTACACGAATGTTTTTCAAGTTTTGGCTCATTCTTTGTGGCATCACTTGGGAGAACTTCCGG
>JAUELO010000330.1:1804757-1818609 GCA_032357855.1 Amphibolips quercusostensackenii
CCCCTTTTCCTTTTCCTCACCACCTCCTTTTTCTTTCCCTCACTTCTTATTACCCTCTTTTCCACTTCTCTCTGTTTTACGCTCGTCCCCATCACTTTCCTTACTTCACTGCCCCTTTACTTTCCATCTCCTACTTTTCCACACATACTAGCTTTCAAAAACCGTCCGTTCCCCCTCTTTCTTCCTCCACACCTCATTTTACTTTTCCTTACTTCTTATTACCCCCTTCCTGACTTAACACTCTTCCACACACGTTCCCATCACTTCCCTTATTCCTTCGCCTCCCTACTTTCTATCTACTTCTTTTCCACCAATACTAGCCTTTACAATCCCTCCACTACTTCCTCTTACTTCATTTACACCTTATTTTACTTCCACTCACTTCTCATCACCCCCTCCCTCACTTAAACTCTCTTACACACACGTCTTCATTACTTCATTTACTCCTCCGTTCCTCTAGTTTCCATCCCCTACTTCTTCACCTATACTAGCTTTCAAAAATCCTCCACTACCCCATCTTACTTCCCCTCTCTCCTAATTTGACTTCCCATTACTTCTCATCATCTCCTTCCTCACTAAACTCTTGCACACACGTTCTTGTCACTTCCCTTACTCCCTCGCCTCTCTTCTTTCCATCCCCTACTTATTCACGTATACTAGCCTTCACAAACCCTCTGCTACACCCTCTTACTTTCCCTCACCCCGCATTTCACTTCCCCTTACTTCTTGTAATCCTTTCCCTCACTTCACTATATTCTACGTTTGTTTCTAACACTTCCTTTATTCCCCCGCCTCTTTGCTTTCCATCCCCTACTTCTCCACCCATAATAGCCCTTGAAACCCCCCACTACCCCCTTTTATATCCCTCACCCATAATTTCACTTTTCCTTACTTTTCAACAAATCCTGCCTCACTTAACTCTCTTCTACACACACCTACTTCATTTCCCTTACTCCCCCGCCGCTTTACTTTTCATCTGCTCCTTTTTTACCCATACTAGCCTTCACAATTTATATGCTATCCCCTCTTACTTCCTCCAACCCTCATTTTAATTCCCCTACTTCTTATCACCCCCTTTCTCACTTGACTCTCTTACACACACTTTTTCATCACTTCCCTTACTTCCCCGCCTCTTTACTTTCTATCCTCTACTTCTTACTTCCTCCACCCCTCATTTTACTTTTCTTTACTTCTTTTTAGCCCCTCCTTTACTTCACTGTATTTCACGCTTGTCCCCATCACTTCCTTTATAACCCTGCCCCTCTACTTTCCATCCCGTATTAGCTTATACAAGCCCTTCACCACCGTCTCTTACTTCCCTTCTCCTCTAATTTTACTTCCTATTACTTCTTATCACCTTTCTCATTCAACTCTTTTTCACACTCGTCCCCATCACTCCTCTTACTCCCCCGCCGCTTTAATTCCTATCCCCAACTTCTCCACCCATAACAACCTTCACAAAACCTCCAATACCCCCTCTTATTTCCCTGACCCATAATTTTACTTTCCTAACTTCTCATCACCCCCTTTCTCACTTAACTCTCTTCCACACACATCTACATCAATTCCCTTACTCCCCCGCCGCTTTACTTTCCATCTGCTACTTTTTCACCCATACTAGCCTTCACATTCCCTTCGCTGTCCCGTCTTACTTCCATTAACCCTTATTTTAATTTCCCTACTTCTCATCACCCCTTTCCTCACTTAGCTCTCTTACTCACACTTTCCCATTACTTCCCTTACTCCCCCGCCTCTTTACTTTTTTTTCTCTACTTCTCCACCCATACTTGCCTTTAAAAACTTCCCACTACTCCCTCTTATTTCCCTCGCCCATAAATTTACTTTCCCTTATTTCTCATCATCCCCTCCCTCACTTATACTCTTCCACACACGTTCCCATCAATTCCCTTACCCCTTCTGCCGCTTTACTTTCCATCTGCTACTTTTTCACCTATACTAGCCTTCACATTCCCTCCGCTATCCTCTCTTTCTTCCTTTAACCCTCATTTTCATTCCTCTCCTTTTTATCACACCCTTCTTCACTTGACTCTCTTACATACATTTTCCTATTACTTTCCTCACTCCCCCGCCTCTTTACTTTCCATCTTATACTTCTTTACCCATACTAGCCTTTAAAAACCCTTCACTACCCCCTTTTATTTCCCTCGCTTATAAATTTACTTCCCTTTAGTTCTTATCACCTCCTTCCTCACTTAACTCTCTTCCACACACGTTGCCATCAAATTCCTTACTCCCCCGCCTCTCTACTTTCAATCTCCTACTTTTCCATGCATACTAGCCTTTACAATCCCTCCACTATCCCCTTTTACTTTCTCCACACCTCATTTTACTTCCACTTAATTCTTATCAACCCCTTCCTGACTTAACTCTCTTACACACACGTTCTCATCACTTCCCTTACTCCCTCGCCTCCCTACTTTCTATTTCCTACTTTTCCACGCATACTAGCCTTTACAATCCCTCCACTATCCCCTCTTACTTCCTCCACACTTCATTTTACTTGCACTTACTTCTTATCACCCCCTTCCTGACTTAACTCTCTTACACACACTTTCTCATCACTTCCCTTACTCCCCCGCCCCTATAATTCCCATCCCCTACTTCTCCACCCATACTAGCCTTCAAAAACTCTCCACTACACGATCTTACTTCCTCTCACTCCTACTTTTACTTCTTCTTACTACTTATCACCTTCTTCCTCACTTACCTCTTGCACACACTTTCCTATCACTTTTCTTACTCCCTCGACCTTTTAATTTTCACCCTCTACTTTTCCATCCATACTAGCTTTCACAAACCTTTCACTACCCCTCTTAATTCTCCTTACTTCCTTCTTTTACTTTCCCTCACTTCTCATCACCCCATTCGACTACTTCCCCTCACAGAAAGTAGGTACGACAAACTCACATCCGACCACACTTATAATGATTTCTGCTCGGGACTACGAAACCCTGATAAAAAGGAATAAAACAATAATATAAATAAACAAATCATAAATAGATAAATAAATGAAAATTATAAGAATAAAAAATTTGTCAGTTTACATTCTAAAGGAGAAGACGGAACAAAAGTTGAATCAGAAAAGCATAACATAAACAATCTTATAAAATTAATAAAATAATCCTTACCTACATAGAACATATAGGCCTTTGTAATATCTAAAATGCTGCTGGGCGCACCACAGCGTGTCAAAAAAATTTCTGTGGACAAGCATTTTTGATGAAAAATTTGGTTAATTTTTTTAAGACTTAAATTAATCCAAAAAGGTCATATATCTATTCTAAAACTATCTAGAGATGATTATCAGTGGATGAGTACAATTTAAAAAAACTGTTCATTGCTTTATTAACAAATTAATGAACAAAAGTTATTTTTTGGGTTTGGCAATGTTTAGCTCATTCAAATTCAGAGATTAGGTATAAAATGTGCCAGAAATTAATGTTTCATTGAAATAAGTTAATGATATATGTTATTTGAAAATTGTTTAAACAATTTTTATTAATAAATGCACAGTTTGGATATTTTTCAACAAATAGACTACATTTTGTTTTCAAGAAATCAAATAAAAATGTCTTTCCGATTACTTTTTTCTACATGATAATTTGTAAATTCATAAAAATTATGAATTATTCAAATAATTATCATTTACAAATTTAGAAGTTAGCTATTTTTCATCCAATAGGCGCAAGTTTTGCAGAAACAACCAATAATTTCTTTTTGATAACTCTTTGCTTTGATACTTTGAAAATTTACAAGAATTATTAATTACTTCAACAATTTTCATAAACCATTTAACTAAATAATTGAATGTTTGACCAAAAAACAAAAAATTTCAACAAAATACATGAATTTCTATCCAAATAGTTAAATTTTTAACTAAAAAAAGATTAATTTAAATCATATATTTGGATTTTCAACTAGAAAAGATACATTTTCAACAAAAAATAGAATAGTTAAATTTTTTGTGTAAAAAAATTTATTTTGAACCAAAAATGAACGAATTTTGAACAAAGAATTATTATTCTTGATCAAAAAAGACGAATTCTAACAAAAATATATAAATTTTCAAGTAAAAAAAATTCAACCAAAAATTAACTTATTAAATCTTCAATTAAAAAGAAATAATTTTCAACAATAGAAACGAATTTTCAATTACAATTATAAAATATTCAACTGGATTAGTTAAATCTTCAGTCAAAGAAAATCAATTTGTAACGAAAGAGATAAATTGTCAAGTAAAAAAATTGTAAAAAAAAAATTGTTAACAAAATAGTTAAAGTTTTACCTGAAATAGTTAAAGTTTTACGCGGAAGAGTTAAGTTTTCAGGAAAAAAAAAATTTTAACCGAAAAAAATGTATTTTTAACAAAGATCAATTTTTAACAAATGAGATAAATTTTTATTTAAAATGATTAGTTTTGCACCAAAATAATAAATTAGAAAAAAGAGTTTAACTTTCAAACAAGTAGTTCAGTTTGCAACTAAAAAAGATTGTTTAGTTCAGAGAGGAAAAGATTTTAATCAAGCTGATGAATTTTTAGTTAAAAAAATTAATTAAAAAAAATGGATTTTTAACACAATAGTTAAATTTTTTAAGAGAGTGATGAATTCTGAACTAAAATTATGAATCTTCTACTGGAATAGTTGAATTTATAATAAAAATGATGAATTTTCAACAAAAAAGATTAATTTGTGATCAAGAAAAACGAATTTCCACCAAAATACATGAATTTTTATGTAAAAAAGATTAACTTTCAACCAAAAATTAAATAGTTTAATTTTCAGTGAAAAATTATTATAAACTGAAATTATAGAATATTAAACTGGATGAAGTGAATTTTCAGTTAGAAAAATTAATTTTCTACCAAGAAGATTAATTTTACACCAATAAAGACGGATTTTTTATAAAAACATGGATTTTTAACTAAAAAAATTGATTTTTAACCAAAAATTGAACAGGTGTATTTTTATCTCAAATTGTTGAATATGTAGTTGAAATTTTTCTCTTGCAAAAAAAAAATAAATTTTTAACAAGAGAGTTAAAGTTTTACCTAAAATAGTTAAATCTGCAATAAAAAAATTAATTTGCAAGAAAAACAACGAATTTTCAACAGAATAGTTTTTTCCATAGAAAAAATTTTTTAAATCAAAAATAGAAAAAATTAATTTTCAGTTGAAACAATTAATTTCCAACTAAAATAATTAAATAAAAAAGATAAATTTAGAAGACAAAAATGAAATAGTTCATTTTGCAATTAGAAAAGTGAATTTTAAGAAAGAAAACTATGTTTCAGCAAAATTAATTAATTTCATCACAATGATGAATTTGCAAACAAAAATATGAATTCCTGACCATATAGTGAAATTTTCAATTTTTTTCTTCAAACAAAGAAATTAATCTTTAACAAAAAATAAAATAGTTTAATTTTCTATAAAACAAATAATTTTTAAACGATAATGATTACATTTCTATCAAAAAGTTAAAATTTCCCCAAAGAATGGAATAGTTCAAATGAATTTTTAACTAAAATGATGAATTTTTAACTAAAAAAATTTAATTTTTAAACAAATACATGATTTTTCAACTAGAAAGATCAATTTTCTAACAAAAATAAAATAGTTACATTATTAGTTAGCAAAATAAATTTTTAACCAAAAAAATAATTGAATTATCAACAAAACAGAAAGAAGGATTTTAAATTAAAATGATGTATCATCAACCAAATAAATGAATTCTTAACAAATTAGTTCCACTTTAAACTAAGTACTTCCATTTTCACCTATAACAGGTAAATTAATAACTGAAAATAGGATAGATAAATTTTTGGTAAAAAAATTAATTCTGAATGAAAAAACTAATTTTTAACGAATAGGTTGAATTTTCTACCAAAATAAATAAATTTAAAACAAAATACAGTCAAACCTGGATTTCTCTCCCTTCGATTGACAGCTTCCGGAAATTAACACGGCGTCGCGGTTTTGGTCGAGAGGAGCCGTGGGACCAAAAGCGGAGGTCGTTAGTGGTCAGTCAAGCGTGAAAACCCAGAAGCGTAGCGATAAAGCGCTTTACCTTAACGGCTTAGCTGGGTAACTGCGTTATGACGTAGCGTTGCAGCTCACTCTCATGCGGGAAGATTACAACGTTTGCACAGCGAATAAGCACAATAGCAGGCTCGCGTCAATCAGCAGTGGGGCTCCGAAGCCAACTGAAGTCGATCGAACCGATCGGATTATTTCGCGCTGTGATCCAACAAACTAATTTCGTGCCAAGAAACATTCCTGTGGAACCTCTTTAACCTTGACAACAGCACCACCGGACACGCGAACTCTTGTGTATCTCGAAGTTATTGCCGAAACAATTTTAATAAAAAAGAACAGTGAATATGAGTTCATTTTAATAACAAATGTTATACTACGATTTAAAATTAATTACTTATTATAAGATTTCGTGTTGATATTTAATTAAAATTTCTTGCCAATATTTCCAAATTAGTGGCGCAAACTCTTTTTCTATCATATTGGATAGACAGAGAAAAATCTATCGAAAATAGTACGTTCATACACCACGTATTATTTACTTTCGGAGCACCTGAATATGCCTCCAACATCAGTCCCAAAATCGGAGAGAAATCTAGGTTTGGCTGTATTTGCATTCTTAACTTGAAAAGATAAATTTTTAAGCAAACATGTACGAGTTAAATTTTCAGTTAAAACAATTAATTATCAACTAGAAAACATAATTTTTAATAAAATAAATTAATTTTTGACAAGTAGGTTTCACTTTCAATTAAATAGTTGAATTTTTAAACAAAATGTAAGAATCCTCAGAAAATACGTAATTTTTGATACTTCAACAAAAAAGGGTTTTAATTTTGTACCAAAAATAGTTGAATTCACCCAAAAAGATGAATTTTTAACAAAAGAGTTTGAATCCTTAACCAAAACAAATTATATTTTAACTAAATATTTGCAATTTTCAACTATAATAATAAAATTAACTTTAACTTTAGTTTATCGTAAATTTCATCCTAACTCTATCAGATTTTCCCTTCCCTGACATTTCCTGACTTTCTAGAATTACCTGACCTGTAGCAAATCTGTATTTGTTTGAACAAAAAATGCTTTAAATTCTCTTAAATTTTCTGTGAATGCTCGAGAACATTTGTTTAACGTGAATTCTTGGGCATTTTAGAACTCTATCCACAGAAACTTTGTTTGCCCCACTGTGCGTTCCTTTTCTGTATTTTATTCGTTGCTCTTTTTATGATAATTTTTAAATTTTTCAAATAAAAAGAACCTTTTAGAACCTGCTAACTGCTTCGTCGTGAGCAAAGAAATAATTGCAACTTTTGACCGTTGAATTGTACATTCCACACGTGGGACTAATAACGGGCCCAAAGCTGCTGCTGTGCATGCTCTTTTCATCCATGACGGATGAGTAACGAGTCATTACTTGATGAGGCTTTTTTTCTTTTCTCAGAGTCATGCGACAGTCTTCCGGACGAAGGGGCATTGATGGATAATTTGGTTGTCTGGAAAGAGTCGTCAGTGCTCGATCCCCAGTGTCGTTAAAACTGAAAAAATAAAAAAGAGGACATTTAAAATACAACTTTCAAAAATGATTTTGCAACAAAAATGAGCTGATACAAACACATAAAAAACTGGCGATATAAAACGTTGCAGGTAATCATTCAAGCAGTGTAATAGACAGCTGATTATTTTAAAGGAAAGTAAACTTTTCGCAAGGTAAGCTATCCGTAAGCATACAAAGAGCCGGGCTACTAGCTCCTTAAGTAGATTCAACGATCCACTTATCACTTAAGACACCTTTAGAAGGACAAGCTTGAATATACAGTCGGGACTCGTTTATCGTGAGACTTGTTTATCGTGATATTCGTTTATCGAGAGACTCGTTTATCGTGATACTTGTTTATCGTGAAAATCGTTTATTGTGAGACTCTTTTATCTAAACATTCGGCGCTCGACTATCGAGACGCTCGGCCGTTCCCCTTATCCCCACTATTAAAAAGCCACGTGACGCCTCAACCAATTGCAATAAGCGCGGGACGCCCTCGATTTCGAATATGCGGTGACCTAGGTTGACTCGACGGACCAATCAAATGCTTCCCCTCAAATAAACTCTATTAGGTAGGAGTTCCTACCGCGTTCCGATAAACGAGACCCATTCGATTCGGGGTCGTTCCGATAAACAAATCCCGACTGTAATTAATAAGATAACGACTACAGGTTATTCTATATAATCTACTCGAATAATCATTAGTTACTCTGTCAACCGAATTCTTTATAAACGTAATGATCAGTTTCTTCCCTGATTGCAGAAAATGGTGATCTTTTATACTGCGGCATTTACCTGGATAGTCATCAATAATTCTTTTGGTAATTATAATTTATAATAATAATTTGTTCGACGTGATCCGCATTCTATTTCCATTGCTATTTTTTCTAAACTCTATTTGAGGGATTTCAATATAAGAAATAACAAGAGTATTTTCTTTGATTTTGTATCTGGTATGTGAAGTTTTGAATGTATGCCAAATGGCGCCCCTATTCCTTGTGTTATTCGTCGCGCACCATCTTCTTCTTCTTCTTTTTCTGATATACAACATTCTCCTGCCAGGTCTCTTCTTTCAGCCAGATCTTATTATTCTGCCAGTTTTCTTTTTCTAATCGGACCCTGTTCTTCTACCAGTTCTCTTTTTTTAGCCGGAGCTTATTCTCCGTCCAGGTCTCCTTCTCCTGCCAAGTCTTCTCTTTGTGCCAGGTCCAGGTCACCTCCTGCCAGGTATATGGCTCAATCTACTACAACTATTGCTTCCACTGGCAGATGTCGATATGGCTTTGATGAACTGGAATTTATTCAGTTTACTTCCTATAAGAATTTGAACCGGCTATTCGATCTTCAAAGATACACTTTTTTGGAAGTGAATCAATTCGGAAACGCGCAGAACGTAAACGCTTTGAGCCCATGCCAACTTGAGGTTTTTACAAAATTTGTTTATAAAAGTTAAAAATATCAATTTTTTATCAAGTTTTCCGATTGAATAGTGGACAGCTTCACACCCTATTTGATTTTGTTTTTAGAAACAATTACCTCTAAACAAAATTAAATCTCAAAATTTAATTATAAATATTAAAAATAATTATAGTTTTTTTCATGAAACCCATTATTCACATTCAGTAAGTATTTCTGGATGAATTTTTGGCAATCCTAAGTACATTTGCAGTGCTTTCAATGTATACATTAACAAAATATTCGTTTGAAATTTCCTTTTTTCATTTCACTTAAATATAATATTTTTTAAATAAACAAAGTAAAAAGCAGCAAGCTTATGTTTTTTAGGAACTTTATACTGCGTAACAAAAAAAAAAAAGAAAAAGTGAATCAACCACTGTTGAGCGGTTCAATTGTCTTGGGAGAAAAAATGTCACGGAAAAACTGCATTTAATTATACTTTTAGGAATTGAAATATTATTGTTGATGGTATTTTTAAGGAGAAAAAATATTATCTTCAATGTAAAAGCTTTAAAAAAGACAAATATTATTTACGGAAACACTTTTATTGTTGACCGAATATGGTTTGTATCGCTTCTTGAGAAATTAAACAAAATAATTAGATTTTATTGAAAGAAAGCTTGTTTTCTCGAGAAAAAGATTCTCCTCAATTTTTTTACATATAATTTTGAAAGATAACTAAATGAATTTCAAATATTATTATGTTTTTCCACTTAAAATTATTTCTTGTTGACTTTTGGCGTTGAAAATTTATTATACGAAATTTCTATAGATTTGCGTCTTATCCTAAAGTCTTAGGCAGTCAAGTAAAGTTTAGAAAAATTATTTCCTCGGTATAGATTGGAACTGCGTTAAAAATGATGTGCTTTGCAAATTTAAGATAGATGGACAAAATTGCTTTGATCTATATAATGTTATATTAAAGAAAATGTGTGATTCTGTTCCTGCTCTAAAGTGCACTTCCTCTGTTAATCATAACGCTATTTGTTTTTCTAATGAATTTAAAGAACTATTTAAAAATAAAAGACAAACTGATCACTGTTCCGTTGAAATTACTTCGATTCAAAGGTGCGAGCACCAAGAATGTTTTTCTTGATTTTGTATCCAGAATGTCTTAAAATTATTTTTCGATAAGGAAGAAAATTTTCAACAGAGCCTTTTTTTGAATGCATTCTTAAAAAAAATGGAAATACTAAGATACTTACAAAAAAGTTATTCTTCTGTTTTTTCTTGCAGGGTTTAGTTCACAATTTGAGTTTTTACCTAATGGCGCCCCTATTCCTGGTGTTTCTCGTGGTGCACCATCTTCTTCTTCTTCTTCTTTTGACAAACAACGCAACGTTCTCCTGCCAGGTCTCTTTCTCCAGCCAGAACTTATTCTCCAGCCAGATCTTACTCTTTGTCCAGATCTTCTCCTAATGAGCCTCCTCTTCGTGTCGGATCCATGTCTCCTCGAGCTAGGTATATAGCTCCACGTACCAGGCTTGCTTTTTCCGACGTACTTGGATATGGATTTGACCAACTTCAATTTATTCGGATTACTTACAATAAGAATCTGAACAAGCTATTCAAACTTCGAAGGTACACTTTCCCTTTAGATAAGCCGATTTGAATACGCGCAGCACGTGATCGCTCCAAGCCCATGCCAACCCAAGAACAAATTGTATTACCAACATTCAATGGTGACATCTTTGCAATATTGGACTGCAGTCGTATTCTTGCTGGAATATATACATAGTTCTTGCACTCGAAGTAAAAACTGAGCAAAGATGAACATGGAAAGCGACACGGTTACATTATTGACCGCAGTTGAAATCAGAGAAATTCCAGAAGGTCCCAGTCGCCCAATCCTACTAAAATTCATATTAAAGCTCTAAACCCCAATCTTCCGGACCATTAATTCAATTACAAATAATAAAAAACTAAAATATAATATTTTTTGTGAACCGAAGTCGTCTTAAAATGTTACAAGTAACTTGTAATTACTGAAAAAATAATAAAAGGTCACTTGCCCTTTTTCTTTGCTTTACTTATCTGAACAAATCAATCAACAATTTCTCCCGCTTACGAATCTACTTTCCCTCTTTAATCACTAGTTTTTTTTAGCTTCTTCGTTTACACATCTTTCTAATCTGTCAAGTCCTAATTTCTCTTCCTTACCACTTTATACTTCCTGTTTGTAGCGTTTTTACTGTTAATTTTCGTTTGAGATTCACGAGAAAACTGATCGCTCTCCCGCATCCATTCCACATTCCGTCACACAGTCCCATTTATCGTTCCCAAATTAAACTCATTCAAATTAAATAGATTTATCGCATGAAAAATAACTTGCCAACACTCGGCCATCCTATGAAAACTTGTCCTCGAGTTTCTTAGCAGTCAAACAATTACCATATCTCGCTAGAGGCCGACTGACTCACCCCAACGCCTTATTTCCGTACTCACATTTTCATCATTCTTATCTGTCAATTGCACCTTTTCACGTGGTTTATTTCACTTCCGTCTTCTTCCACGCTGCCTTTCGAATCTGGATCTTCTATTACTGTCTTCCATGATCTCAATCAGCTGACATGAGCAGTTAAAGAATAACAGCGTCTAGACTGGTCCTTTTGTAGGTTTGCTACTGTGTATGTATCGTTTGGAAGAACTTAACAAATTATGAAAGGTCCTGACCTTTTTCGACTAAATTTCGTGAAGGCTCCTGTGTCAACTGGAGGTGCAGCTTACGTGTAAACAATTTCCCCTGCATCATAGCTTACATTTCGATATCTGTGTTCATGAAATATATTTTTATACATATCTTGTTCCTTTCAAATATCTTTACAGGCTCGTTCTTGGAAAACTTTCGGTCGCTGATACTATTTCCCTTTATCTTTGACGGTTAAAGGTAATAAATAAACTTAAATGAGTCATTTAAGTCCATTACCACTGTCTTCAACTTCATATCTCAATTGCGTTCGTTTGACTTGAGGGTTTCTGCTACGATAACTGGTATTAAGGTTTGATTTATGGGCTCAAGTTGCCTGCTGACTTGAGCGTGCCTTGGAGAGTTAAGCGTGTGTTGAATGCCGTGCTTCCTACAAAAATCCTCAAGCTTATGTGCTGTAAATCCGGTCCGTGATCCGAAGTAAGTCTTTTCGGCGCCCCGAAATCCACTTTAAATGCTTTCAACTTACGTATTACTAAGTCAACTCCGGTGTCCTTTACAGGCTCTAATTTCGCGAATTTAGTTAGGTTGTCAATGATGATAAAAACGTATCTGTGTCTCCTACCACTTGCCATAAAAGATCTCTTGTGGTCGCCGTGAATAACTTTAATCAACCGGTGTCCTGGGAAAATAAGATAAAGTTTCACAGCTTGCTTGCCAGTGCTTGTCTTCGCCACTATGCAGTGAATGCAAGATTTGATACGTTGCTAAAAATATTTTCTCATCATCGAAAAGTAGTAGTTCCGACTAGCTTTCTGGTACATCCTGTCCAGACCTTAATTGTATTCTTTAACTTACCCTTTTTCTCTTACAGTTTTTTTAGTTTCATTCTTCCGTAAAATGTTGATTTTTCGTTGTAGTTTCTTATTTCCGTGCTGATAAAGAAGAACCTCGTCCGATTGTCTGCTTAATGCAAACATTGTTGCTTGCTCTTCGATATTATCTTCGGTGCATCCTCTACTTGCGTTCTGCTTATAGCATCCACACGATGAAGTTTTTCTCCCGGATGATAAATAATCTCATATCTATACACTTCAACTCTCTTTTCTTTTCCGTGTAGTCGCATGACAAGTGCCCAAAACCGTTAAAATTATAGCACTTGTAAACTACCTTTTCGTTCTTTACGGGGGGTCGTTTGTCCGGGTTTAATCTAGTTGAACTCCCTGTTTTCTCCTCTTGTCCAAGTTATAGTCGATCTTTGTTTGATTTTGCTGTTTTATGTGATGTTTGTCGCTACTTGTTGGTTGAAATACGTTCACTTCGACTTTCGTTTAATCGGTCCTTTTTCATTAAATCGTAAAGTTACCTGAGTAAAGCTCTTCGGAAAATTCTGAAGTATCATTATACTCTGAATATTTTCAATCCAGTCTAGAACCGAACTTTCTTCTTCTTTGTCAAAGCTTTGGATATTTTTATTTAAGTCTGTCATAATATACTGAGATTGCTTTGCTGTATCCATCCTTACCGAGTGAGTTATACGCGCGTTAGCCAACTTCTCCAACATCTTATCGCACTTAGCGTCTCTTAGATGCTTTTCATTTAGCAAAAATTGTACCAAGTCATCGTACTGCATTTCGCTGCCTGCTTGACTTCCGGTTTGACTCACTCTTCCGTTGTACTCTATTTTGTCCTGGTCTTCTGTCTGACTACTCATGGTATTTTGCACTTTACCTCCTCCACTCGACATACCAAGAGGCTTCCATGTTCCATTAATATGTCCGTCATCCATGCTATGTACTTGAATCGAAAATTTTATGTTTTTCCCTACAGTGTCATCTAAGTCTGCTTTGCTTTGTTCACTTCCGATCGCAGAATCTTTATTTCCTCGTCCCTCGTCGTCCACGTTGTCGCCGTTTTCTAGGTCACCTAAAGGATTCGATACCTTCTCAACCAGACCCGAAATTTGCCACGTTTCGTTCGATAAATGCTCATTTAAAATGATTAACCACTCCACACTCTGCACTACGAACTTACAATATCTATTTTCTTCAAACTTTTTTAGATTTCCGGCCACGTGTCAAACATGGCGAACACAATTGGCGTCCATCCCGACTTCTGCATCGTAAGCGTATTTTCCGTTACTTACTAATT
>JAUELO010000330.1:1830590-1851705 GCA_032357855.1 Amphibolips quercusostensackenii
AGGTTGAAATTATTATTTTAGGACTTGAGTGGAGAATAATATCGGGACCTATAGTGAATCTATTGGGACTATACTTATATCCAGGAAGTAACTGGAAGTAAATATAGTTTATGTTCGAAGAAAAAGTATAACACGTATGCTTATGCCCCTCGCCAAGTTTAGATGTGTTTTTTTTTTTGAAGTTCCAACTTCAAAAATGTCCTGGTAACTCGTTTTTTAACTTAGAGGGTTTGCTTTGGGGCTGAAATGCCGGAAATTTATCCTGCTATATAACCCTATACGTAACTATATACCGGCCTTAAGCGCCCTTCACATGCAGACGCCCACATATCGACTATGGTACCTCTCGACCTTTATAGTTGCGCAGAAGACTTCTATAATATAAACGGATGCACGCTATAGTTAGATGGTACAAAAGATGGCGCAGTAAAGTCTTGCAGCACATATAACCGCACACTGGACTTGTTTACTAATTATGGATGCGCAGTAGACTTATACTTTACATACGGATACGCAGTAGACTTCTAGAATATTTGTGGATGTGCAGTAGACTTCTACGATACTTAAAGATGCGTAGTAGACTTGTGCGATACTCATGGATAGGCACCAGTCCTATAAAATACATACGGGTGCGCACTATGAGCAATGTTTTGGATTGTTGAGTTCAACTCAACGACGTTTGTAAAAGTCCAGCGCTCAAAAAAACGATAGCGATTAATATTGAAGATTTTAAATTTAAACCATCGATGTCTAAAGAATCCACCAATAGTAGGAATAAAATTCTTTGGCTGAAGAAATCTGAAGTTATATGTACTGTAAAACTTTAATGCTCAACCCTGTGCACCACCGAAGTATAGTGCGCATCCGTTTGCGTCACAGAAGGCGTCTGCGCAAATATAAGTCTTCTGCATAGATATAAGTGTCGAGAAGTAACTCAGCATGAAACAGAACCTTAGTAGTCGGTTAATTTTGAGGTTAATATCTCTGACAATAGGTGGCGTCACTGTAAACATATCATAGAAACTTATTTGATATTTTTACTAATATATGACGCCACAAATCGGCTGGTAAAACAAAAATGTCGGTAAATTTGTTAATTAATGTTTCTGCTAGTAAGTGGCGCCGCGATAAATTAAATTATGAAACGTACATGATAACAGACGGTAGGAATTTTAGTCTAAAAAAAGACATCGCTCGGTCGGTAAGTGATGCAGGAACATGCATTACCAATGTTAGGTAACTTAGCGTGGGCCAGAACCTTGCTCGGTCGGTAAGTGCTCCAGAACTGTCATAGCTCTACTACTGATTTTTTTCATTCTCATATAGAATGTCTTACAATTATTTTTCGATGAAAAATAAACCTTCCGCCATAGCCGTTTTTGAAATAAATCCATATTTAATTTCAAAAAATCGAAATACCATGTTACTTATAGAAAAAGGAATCCTCTGTATTTTCTCACAGATTTCAGTGCACAGTTCGAGTGTTTACCAAATGGTGCCCCTATTCCTGTTATTCCTCGTAGCAGACCATCATCTTTTTTATCTGACAGACAACGCTCTCCTTTGAGATCTATTTCTATAGCCAGACCTTATTCTCCGGCCATAACTTCTTCTTCTGCCGAGCCTCCTCTTCGTGCCAGGTCCAGGTCTCCTCGTGCCAAGTATATAGCTCCATCTACCACGATTATTGCTTCTTCTGACGGATGTGGACATAAAATTGACCAACTTGAATTCATTCGCCTTACTCCCTATAAGAATCCGTACCTGCTGTTTGAACTTCGAAGATACACTTTTCCATCGGATAAAAGACTTTTATTACTCACCGAACGACATCGCTATGGGCCCATGCCAACCCAAGAACAAATTGTATTATCAACATTCGATGGTGAAGTCTTTGCAATATTAGATAGCAGTAGTACTCTTGCTGGAATATATAGATATTGTACTCACATTCGAAATAAAGCACGGGCAAAAATAAACATAGAAAGCGGCACGATAACCCCAATGACCCAAGACGAAATCAAGGAAACTCCAGTAGGTCCCAATCGCCCAATCTTAGTTAATTTTAGAGTAGAGTTTGTAAAACAGTCCTTCACACCAATCACTCAATTACAAAAAAATAAAAAATGAAATTGTATTTGAAATTTGTGTAATATGTTACCAGTAACTTGTACGAGTGTGGATCAAATATAAAAAAGACTTTAGCATCAAACCTTCTCTGAGGATCAAGAGAAGATTGAAAACGGTAGACATGTCCAACATCCTGAATTGAGTGTGACCTAGAGAAACATTTTTGCAGTTTGCGACCTTGTGGAGGGCGGCTGTTGCAGTGTTTAAACCACCATCTTATTACAGATATTAGGTCTGCTTATCGG
The DNA here is from genome assembly GCA_032357855.1 of Amphibolips quercusostensackenii. NCBI lineage: Eukaryota > Metazoa > Arthropoda > Insecta > Hymenoptera > Cynipidae > Amphibolips > Amphibolips quercusostensackenii. The sequence goes on from JAUELO010000330.1 coordinate 1,832,966, forward strand.
ACAAAAAGCGACGCTAATCGATAAAGGACGCGATTTTGCGCCACGATAAAGCCAGGCTATATAGCGCGAATATAACGCGTCAAAAATTGCATCAAATTTTCTGATCTTCACTGCAACACCCTGCCTATATTGGCTCATAACACACCTGTCTTCTTACAAAGAGGGGATCAAGAAACTTCCAATCAGATGGTCAAAGTGTGTTTCTAAAAGGAGAAATTATGTGGAAAAATGATAACACTCCTTTGTATCTTTCTTACCAATAAACTTTCATAAACAAAGTCACGTTTATATTTGATCCATACTCGCAATTACTGAAATAATATAAGGTTAATGTATAATGATCCCTAAGGCTTTAATGGTTTGTCAATGTCCCAGACAGTTTTTTCCCAAAAACCAATTAAAAAAGATAAAAATATACAAGTTTTCTAAAATGTACCAAAATGTGTTATTATTGTTGAAATCTAAGACGATTCAAGCTAATCTAATAAATTAATTTCATTTAGTTATGAGAAATAACTAGCTATCTTTTTGGTAACAGTAATTTTAAAAATCGTCAGTTTTTTAATTACGTTCGAAATTCATCTGAAAAGTTTTTTTACAACAATAGTTTTTCATTTTTATCGAGTTAACGGATGAAAAAGTCTTAAGAATTTTTAACTACGAAAAATAATTTTCTACAACAAATAATTAATTTTTCACAAAATTCATAAAACTTCATCCAAATAGCAGAATATTCAACTAAAAAAGATAACTATACAACATAAAATAAAATAGATAAATTCTTCTAGGTTTTATTAATTAAGTCCACAGTTAAGTGGCAAAATGAGAAAAAGGTCAAAAGAGGAAAATATGAGAAAGACTGTAGAGCCGGCGATAAATAAATAGGAATATTTCTTGAAGTCACCTTTCAGAATAGCTAACAGCCACTTCGCCGCATTCTGTTTTATTTCCTCTACTTCTTAAACCACTTTTCCACAAATCGGGCCGTATCCTTCTTCTGCGTTACAAAATCACTTCAGAGCTTTTTAGTGATACTCCTTGTTCACCGTCTGATCTCCTGGAGCTTATTCATAGTACACGATTCCTTCCTAGTCGAAGAATACAGTCAGCATTACACCAAACTCTCGGTTACAGTCCAGTGTCGAGGGTTGTCTTCAAATTGTTTTGGACTGAAGTCAGGGGAATTCAAACATAAACATTCAGAACCGCCTATACCGTTTCTATAATATTTCGCAATGCACTCGACTGAGTACGCGCGCACGTGCGGCCCTTCCAAAGCAAGAAACGCAACGTCTCTCGCCCTGCGTGCCGAAGAAACTTGGTGAAGTAGCCGTTCTAGGAAGACCGAAACCGGAAGGACTGAAACCGAGTTCTTGGTGTACCTTAATTTGGCCGTTATGGGCCTTCTCGAGTAAGGTCTACTTTACACTGAAGTACGACCAATTTTTAAATCGCCTTAATCACTCTTTAATTTGAGTCTCACATAAGGAGCCACCACTATTCACTTCCCGAATTATAACGATGGTTTCCGAATATGAATGGACAACGTTTTGTCAAAACTTGATGCAACCACTTTGTTTGGTGCGTTCCGTCATCCTGAAATGCGACGCGTACGTGTTCAGACGTTTCCTCAACTGCGTGCACTATAGTCGATTAAAGATTCGCAGGTGCGTTTCACTTAGTAGGGGGCCTCACAGAGGTCCCCCGACATTGCAAATAACTGTTTTTAAACTCCCGTTGCCCCACGCGAATTGGGTATAAGATAAGATATAAAGTTGGCTTTCGACTCGTATTTCAATTCACCAATTCATTTTTGTATACATTTAATAAACTATGAATTCTTCAAATATACTCGTGTGTGTTTAGATATAATGTCTAGTAGTGAATCTCTGATTATAACGGTCGAAAGTCTGAGACAGCTAAAAAGGTATTAAATATCGTTGTTTAAATTTAAAGTTTAGAAAACTCCTGGTTATACGTAATCCAAACAAATAATAAACAACAGATTCTACTAAGTACAAGGTCGGATACCTTCCGGATATACCTGATATGTTATTTCATCTTTTTAGTTCAATCGTATAAAATAATACTTTGTGCTTTAACTTTTTATATTTGCTTACCTGTGGTGCCTGACAATGGCTCTTTTGATTCTACAATGTTCATTTCCTCCTTGACCACTAACAGCAGTCCCATGCGTTTTGCAAGCTTCCACGCCTGGTACTGGAGACAAAGAACTGGGACCCCCATAAGAACCACCACTTTGTCTCCTATCCAGGATGTGAACCAATTCCACTGAAGGAGTTGGTGAAAATGTTTCCTAAAATAAGATAAATGATATTTCATCAACTTTTCTCTTCTAAATTAATTCTGGTATAAGCTTTTCCTAAGGGTATTTTCGATGTTCGTTCAAGCATAAAATTAACTAATATTTAAAATGGTCTATCAGGGTGTTTACCTGACTGGAAAATCGGTTTGGAAAATCGGGAAATCGCCGTAAATAATTTCAATTTGTTGAAAAAATATAATTTACCTTTAAAGAAGGTCCTTCCATTCCTATCAACTTGACCCCTTTAACGCTCTTCTTTACAATTCCAGTTCCATCATGAAGATTTAAATTCAACTCCATATTACTCCTATCAGCAACTTTGTCGTTTTCTCGTGGTTTTTCTGATTTTATTTCCTTGCAGGGCATCACAGATTGACCCAATGTGGGCAAATTTCTCACACCAAGAATCTGGCCACTGTGGTTGCTCACAGGGGGATGAGAAATTGGATTTAATCGATGGGGCGACCGCACGGATTCTTGCAAATTCGGCAAATTTCGCAAACTTTGATTCGCTTTCTCCTCAGTGCAGCTCTTATTGGAAACTTGATAGAATTCGTTGGGGGTTTCGTAACGATCTAATTGACCGCTCACTGTCAGACTGGAACTATTTCTATCACCATCTAAAGTACTCGGTCCACTTGAAGATTCCTAAAAAAGCATTATATACAAAAAGATATTAATTGTCAGAAGAATATAATTACCAGCAGGGAATCATTTTACAAATTATATTTAACGCTAAAGCCAAAACTACATCACCAACTAATTTATGAAAATAATTACAATAATAATTATCAAAATATCTATTAAAAATTAGTCAAAGTAGGCGCCGCGTGGCAACAAAAAAACGGTTTTGTAGCCTACTAAAACGTTAATTATGTTAGTCACCCTCACTCACTGCTTCCTCTTCCACTTTTTCTCTTCTTGCATCCCCAATTAACACTCTCCTGCCTCTAATTCACTTCCCCTACCCTCATTTTCTCACCCATTCTCACCCTCATTTCTAAAAATTTCCCCTACTTCCCTTCACTGCACCTACTCCTTATCCCTAATGTCCCCTAATTTCCTCTTCCCTCATTACTTCTACTTCCCCTTCTCTAATTTCTCTTCACATCTTCTACTGACTCTTATTTCCCTAACTTCCCCTCTTCTAATTACCCCTCAGTTTTAGAGTTTTTTAGAATTTAGAATATTCAAAGAACTCAAGAAATTAAAAAATTTCAGTGAATTCAGAGAATTTAAGGGATTTCAGGGAATTTAGTGAATTTATAAAATTATAAGAAGCCAAGGAGATCAGAAAATTCAGGGAATACAAAGACGTTATTAAAATGAGGGAAATAAAGAAATTCCAGGTATTCATAGATTTTCAGCAATTTAGAATATTCAAAGGATTTAGGAAATTTAAAGATCTTAGGAGATTTGAGAGAATTCTAAGTATTTTAGAGCATTTAGGGAAAGTGAGGAACTCAGGAATTTAAGGAGTTAACAAAATGTAGGGAATGCGAAGAATTCAGAAAGTTCAGGGAATTCAGGAAATTGAAGAAATGAAAGTATTCAAGAGAATTCAGGGAATGCAAGTAATTTAGGAAAATCAGAGAAATAAAGAAACTTCAGGAATACAGAGATTTTTAGAAATTCAGAATATTTAAAAAATTTTATAAATAAAAAAACTTCAGGAAATTCAGAGGATTTCAGGGATTTTGAAGCATTTAGGGGAAGTAAGGCATTTAGGAATTTAAGTAGTTAAGAAAATGCAGGGAATGCGAAGAATGGAGGAAGTTCAGTAAAATAGAGAAGAGTTGGGAATTCAGGGAATTAAAAATGATCCAGAATTTAAGGATATGCAGGTTATTCAAGGAATGTAGGCAAGTCAGAAAATTTTAGGTATAATAGTGAACTTAGGGAATTGAATAAATTAAAGAAATATAAAGAGTTCAAAGAATTCAGGGAATGCGAAGAGTTCAGGACAATCAGAGAAATGAAAAAATTTTAGGAATTGAGAGATTTTGATAAATGCAGGTCATTCAAGGAACTTAGGGAAGTCAGAAAATTTCAGGTATTTCAGTGCATTTAGAAAATTAAGGAAATTGAAGAAATTTAAGGAGTTCAGAGAATTCAGGGAATGCGAGGAATTCAGGAAAATTAGAGAAATAGAGAAACTTTAGTAATTCAGAGATTTGTAGTAATTTAGAATATTCAAGAAATTTAAGGATTTAAAAAAATTGCAGGGAATTCAGAGAATTTTAGGTATATTAGAGCATTTCAGGGATTTCAGAGCATTAAGGGAATTCATGAAATTGAATGACTTCAAGGAGTTCAGAGAATCCAGGGAATGTAATGAATTTATACAAATCAGAAAAATAAAGAAATTTCAGGAATTCATAGATTTGCAGGAGTTTAAAATATTTAAGGGATTTAGAAAATTTAAAGATTTTGGAAAATCTTAGAGAATTTCAAATTTTGAGAGCATTTAGGGAATGTAAGGAATTTAGAAATTTGAGGAGTTAAGAGAATTCAGGAAGTGCAAAGAATTCAAAAAGTTTAGTAAAATAAAGGATGATAAGAATTTTAGGGAAATAAAAAAGACTCAAAATTTGAGGGAATTTAGAGAGTTTCAGAATTAGAAAGAAATCAGGGCATTCAAGGAATGTAGGGAAGTCAAAAAATTTTAAGTATTTTAGTGCATTTAGGAAATTGAGACAATTTCAGAGATTTCAGAGCATTAAGGAAATTCAGAAAATGTACTGTATTCAAGGAGATCAGAGAATTTAAGGAATGCAAGAAATTCATTAAAATCAGAGAAATTAAGAAATTTTAGAAAATCAAAATATTAATAGAATTTAGTAAATTACAAGGTTCAAGAGAAATTAAGAGAGTTTTAAGTATTTTACAGCATTTAGGAAATGTAAGGAATCACGAAAATTTAAGGACTTCAGACAATTTAGGAAATGCAAAGAATTCAGGCAGTTCAGAAGAATAAAGGATGTTTAGGAATCCAGGGGATGTAGAGAATTCAAGAATTTCAGAAAATTGACAAAAAACCAAGATTTGAACAAATCCACAAAATTTAGAGAATTTTATAGATTCAGGAAATTCGGCAAATTCATGGAATTTAGAATATTCTATGAATTTACGAAATTCAGAAATTTTTATGATTTAAGAGAATTCAAGAAATTCAGGGGATTCAAGGTAATCAGGAAATTTGTAAAAATCAGGGAATTCAAGGAACTTAGGGAATTTAGAATGTTACAGAAATTTAAGAAATTGAAAAAATTGAAAGATGCTAAGAAGTTCAGATGAATTTGAATATTTCGGAACATTAAGGAAATTTAGGGAATTCAGGAGATTGAAGAAATACATGAAATTGTAGAAAATAAAAAAGTCCATAGAATTCTGGGAATCTTGTGAAATTCAAAGTATTTGAAGAAAGCTAAAACAATTCGACCGAATATAAAGAACTTAAAGAACTCCAAAGAATTCAAAGGAATTAAATGTAAATTCAAAGAAATGAAATGTGTTTTCTTCAGCAAGAAAAATAATAGTTTTTTTTATTTAAAAAATTATATTTTGTCGAAGAAACAACTTACATTTATAGTAGAGTCGATTAAAGCAGCTCCTGAGTTACTTTGAACTACTCCTTGGGTTTTTGACTTGCCTGTTGAGTAAACACTCAAAACGTCACAGCATCTTGGAAAATACCCTTTCCCTAATAGGTTTCGAGTCAAGAAACTCACAAAAAGCTGAGTGAAGAGAGCCGATAACATTACCGCAGTTCGAAAAGGAAACTTCTGAGTATTTGTTTTTCGATCAAAGTAGGGGTATTCTACAAATATTGGAATTCCCAGAGACTTTTCTCCTCCTAAAATTCAATGAGTAAATAAATTTTATTGATAATTTATTATTGTTACAATATATTTGTGTACATTTAAAAAACTGCAGATCATTCGAGGAATGAGGAATAATTATTTACCAGCTATTCGTAGTACAATGGCAACTAAATATCCAGCAATGCATCCATAAGTATCAACAAGCGATGGCCAATGAATTACTGCCAGAAGTTGAGGAAAAAGAATAACGTATACGAGGTCAGAGCACAAGAATCTAAAGTGAAGAAGATACAATTAAAGTCTCTAGAAAGATAGTTTTTGAGTGTTGTAAAACTAAATCAATTTGCCTACTAGAAATTCTAAAAAATTATTAAAATTTTTTTAAGAAATCAGTTTTCACTTACGACATGCGGTAAATGCTTCCTACAAAAAGTGCAACTGCAGCTGAAAGAGAACACACAGCGATCACTGTGAATCTCAGAATCCAATTTAATTCTCTTTCAGAAGCCTGCAAATTTAAAGTTCATTTCTTACTAAAATAAATTTTTTAAATAATATGAACTTTTCCATTTGTAAATTGTGAATAATTTTAAGACTTTTGAATAGATACAAGATTTCAAATTTAGGAAACTTGAATCTTCAAATTGCCTGTAATTGAATAAATGGGGAAGATCCATTTTCTGAATATCAGTGTCTTAAAGGGATTCTAGCGATTTTGATGAAATTAAGCGAAACTGTAGTGCTGGGTAAACAAAGCTTACGGCTTTTTTTTTAAATTTCGAAATTTCGGGTCTATTAATTTTTAAAATTTAGTGTGAACCAATTGACAAATCACTGCTAATCATCATCAATCCATTTTCACTAAGTTATTTATTTATACCAAGAGTAAAAATTTTTAAAACAATTTCTAAGCTACCAGGCAACTTTTCTGGATAGTTGCTTTATGTATTCTATGTATTTTGTATTAAATAGGATTGAAGTGTGCGTTGTCACAGTAAGGAAAAATAAAAGAAACAAAGTTAAAAATAACTTTTAGAACGCAATTTCTAACCGATTCAATTTTTTTTATCAAGATTCAGAATTAAATTTAAGATTGATATGTGAAAGCGCATTGAACAAAAAGTTGTATTTCTATCATTTATAACTTTAAAAAAAATTTTAGTTCGTTTTTTTATTGCACTAAAAAGACCTATACAATTTATACTACACCTGCAAAAATCATTGAAATTCAATAATGTGTTGGGAGATATGGGATTATAAAAAAGGATGGGGCTCAAAATTCAAAATCTTGTAACTGCCGAAATTTTGAAAATATTAAATAATCATTTTAACCCTTTACTTTACTTACCAAACGCAAAATTTTCACTTAGTTTTATCTAAATAGCTAGAACTCCTACAACTCTGATATTGAGGAAATAGATTCATCCAGTAGAGAAGTAATAAGTTATTAATTTTTAAAAAGCTTAAAGCTATACCACTACTCTAAAGTCTAAGCAATAAACAATTACTACTGATGAATTTATTTAATGCTTTGTATGTGTGAAATACTGAATAATGTTTAACAATTTTTTAAAGCACAGTAACTTACCTTTGGTCTTAACGCGAACCTGTAGACGTTTCTGGCAAACATAGAACTACTTGCTAAAATACTCGAATCTGCCGATGCCATGGCTGATGCTGCAAGTGCACCTAAGCCTAAAAAAGTTGTCAAATTTGTGGACTTTCGAAAAATATTGTATCAGAATTTCTAGAAGAAGAAGAGGAAAGATAAGAATGAATAGAGGAAGTAGAATAAGAAGAGGAAAAAAGAACGAGAAGAGGAAGGAAAGAGGAAAGAGAGAAGAGAAAGAGGAAAGGAAAAAAGGATTAGGAAAAGGGAGAGAGTGAGAGGAAGAGGAGAATAGAGAAAGTGGAAGAGGAAGAGGAAGAGGGAAATAAAGAATGAGGAAGAGGTAGGAGAAGAGGAAAAAGGAGCACAAGAAAAAAGTAAAAGGAAGGGGAAAAGCAGTATAGAACAAGAAAGAGGGAGAGAAAAGAGAAGAAAGAGAAGAGAAAAGGGATAAGGAAAAAGAAGAAGAGGAAGAGGAAGAGAAACAGGAAGAGGTAAATAGAGAATAAGAAGAGGGAAAAGCAAGAAAAGACAAACAATAAGGGGAGAATAGAAGAAGAGCAAAAGGAATGAAAAAAACCGAGAATGAAAAGAGAAAAACGAAGAAATAAAACGAGGAAAACGGAGAATAAAAAAAGGAATAGAAAGAGGGGAAAAAAGATTAAAGAAGAACAGAAAAAAAACAAAAAGGTAAGGAGGAAAAAGGAGAGGAAAAAGGAGACGAGAAAGAGAAAAAAAGGAAAGAAGAAAGAGGAAGATAAAAATAAAGAATTAGAAAAGAGAAAGGAAAAGGAAAAAAGGAGAAACAAGGAAAAGAGTAAATGGCATGGAAAAACAGAGAAAAAAGGAAAAGAAAGAGAAAGAGGCCCATAAAAAGTAAAATAAGGAAAACAGGAAAAATAATGAGAAAAGAAAGAGAAAGAGGAAAGAGTAAAAGAGAAGAAGAAAAGGAAAAATGAGAAAAAGAAGAGGACGAGGAGGAAGAAAAAGAAAAAAACAGAGAAAGAGGAAAAAGAAGAAGAGAAAGAGAAAGATAGAAATAGAGAATAAGAAGAGAAAGGGAAAGAGGAAAAGGATAAGAAGAAGAGAAAAAAGAAGGAGAAGAGTAAGAGGAATAGGAAAACGGAGAATAAAAAGGAGAAGATGAAGAAAAAAAATTAAAAAAAGGATACAAAAAAAGACAAGAAAAGGAAGAATTTTTAAAAAATAATGGAAAAGAACAAGAGAGATATAAAAACAGAGAATGAAAAGAGGAAACATAAATGAGAAGAACATAAGAAAAGATAAAAAGAGGAAGAGAAAGTAGAGGAGGAAAAGAAAGTCTAAAAGGAGAAAAAAGGAAGAGAAAAAGAAATAGAGAAGAGAATGAGAATAGGGAGGTTACGAGGAAAAAGGAGACCAAGAAGAGGGAAAAAAGAAGACAAAAAGTGAGCGGAATAGGAAAATGTATAAAGAAAAGGGGAACAGGCAGAAGAAAAAATAAAATAAGATGAACAGGAAAAAGGATGAGAAAAAGAGAAAAAGAGGAGAATAAGAAGCGGAAAAGAAAAGGGAAAAAGGAGAAAAGAAAGAAGAAGAGAAAGGGGAATAAAAAAAGAGAAGAAGATATAGAGGAACAGGAAGAGAGAAATAGATAATGAGGAAGAGGAATACAGAAATAGAGAATGAGAAGTAGGAGGGTTAGAGTAGAAAGGAGAACAAAAAGAGAAAGAAAAGAAAAGAAAGAAAAAAAAAGAAAACGTAGAATTAAAAGAGGAAGAAAAAAAAGAAATTAAGAAGAACAGGAAAAAGGATGAGAAGAGGAAGAGAAAGGAAAAAGAGAAAGTGACGGAAAAAAGAAAGGAGAAATAGAGAATAAGAAGAAGCATACAAAAAAAAGAATAAGAAAAAAAAGAAAACGTTATAAAAAAACAAGAAAAAAAGGGATAAGGAAAGAGGAGAAGCAGAAAGAGAGGAAGAGAAAAAAGGAGAAAAACAGGAAAATAGAAATAAAGAATAAAAAGAGGACGGGTGAGAGCAGAAAGGAGAACAAAAAAAGGAAAAAAAGAAGGAAAAGAATAAGAGGAATAGGAAATCTGAGAAAGAAAAGAGAAAGCGAAAGAAGAAAAAATAAAATAAGAAGAACAGGAAAAAAAAGAGGAAAAGAAAGAGGAAAGAGGTAAAGGAAAAAAGGGAAAGAAAAAAGAAGAAGGAGAAGAGGAAGAGAAAAAGAAAAAAGTAGAAGGAAAAGGAAAAGGGAAAGAGTAAAATAAAGAGGAAAATAAAGAAAGTGAAAGAGGAAAAGGGAAATTAAGAATGAGGAGCAGGGAGAAGAAGAGGAAAAAGGAGCACAAAAAAAGAGAAAAAGGAAGGGGAAAAGCAAGAGCAATAGGAAAAAACAGTATGAAACGAGAAAGAGGGAGAGAAAAAAGGAGAAGAGGAAGAGGAAGGGAAACAAGAAGAGGTAAATATAGAATAAGAAGAAGGAAAAGAGAGAAAAGACAAACAATGAGGGAAAAACAGAAGAGGAGCAAAAGGAATAAAAAAACGAAGAATGAAAAGAGAAAAAGGAAAAAATAAATAAGAACAGGAAAAGGATGTAAAGAAAAAGAGGAAGAAAAAGATAAAAGACAAAAAGAAAAAGAGGAAAAGGGAGAAGGAGAAGAAGAGGACGAGGAAGACAAAAAAGAGAAGGCGAGAAGAAAGAGAAAGAGGAAAATAGAGAATTAGGATAGGGAGAGGAAGAGGAAAAAGAAGAACAAGAAAAGGAAAAAAAGGAAATGAGTGAAAAAAATAGGAAAACTGAGAATAAAAAAAGAAAGAGAAAGAGGGAAAAATAGAAAAAAGAAGAACAGAAAAAAAAACAAAAATATAAAGAGGAAAAGGGAGAGGGAGAAGGGGTCGAGAAAGAGAAAAAAAGGAGAAGAGAAAGAGGAAGATGGAAATAAAGAATTATAAGAGGGAGAGGAAAAGGAAAGAAGGAGAAAAAAGGAAAAGAGTGAATAGCATAGAATAACAGAGAAAAAAGAAGAAAAAGAAAGAGAAAGAGGAACATAAAAAAGTAAAATGAGGAGAACAGAAAAAAGGATGAGAAGAGAAAGAGGAAAGAGGAAAAGAGAAGAAGAAAAGGAAAAAGGACAAGAAGAAAAGGTCGAGAAGGAAGAAAAAAAAGCAGAGAAAGAAGAAAAAGGAGAAGAGAAAGATAAAAATATAAATAGAGAATAAGAAGAGAAAGGGAAAGAGGAAAAGGATAATAAGAAAAAAAGGAGGAGAAGAGTAAGAGGAATTGGAAAACGGAGAATAAAAAGGAGAAGATTAACGAAAAATAATACAAAAAGGGGACAAAAAAAGACAAGAAGAGGAAGAATTAAAAAAAAATAATGGAAAAGAACAAGAGAAACAGAAAAACAGAGAATGGAAAGAGGAAACAAAAATAAGAAGAACATGAGAAAGGATAAAAAGAGGAAGAGAAAGTAGCGGAGGAAAAGAAAGTCTAAGAGAAAGAAAAGAAAGAGTAAAGAAGAGATGGAGAAGAGAATGAGAAGAGGGAGGTTACGAGGAAAAAGGAGAGTAAGGAGAGGAAAAAAAGAAGACAAAAAGTGAGCGGAATATGAAAATGTATCAAAAAAAGAGGTAGAGGCAGAAGAAAAAATAAAATAAGATAGAGAGGAAAAAGGATGAGAAAAAAAGGAGAATAAGAAGCGGAGAAGAAAAGGGAAAAAGGAGCAGAGAAAGAAGAAGAGAAAGGGGGATAAAAAAAGAAAAGAAGATATAGAGGAACAGGAAGAAAGAAATAGATAATGAGGAAGAGGAATACAGAAATAGAGAATGAGAAGTGGAAGGGTAAGAGTAGAAAGGAGAACAACAAGAGAAAAAAAGAAAAGGAAGAAAAAGAAAAAAGAAAACGGAACATTAAAAGAGGAAGAGGAAGAAAGAAAATAAGAAGAAAAATAGAAATAAAGAATAAGAAAAGGGAGGTTGAGAGCAGAAAGGAGAACAAAAAAAGGAAAAAAAAGAAGAAAAAGAGTTAGAGGAATAGGAAAACGGAGAGAGAATAGAGAACGCGAAAGAAAAAAAAAATAAAATAAGAAGAACAGGAAAAAATAGAAGAGGAAAAGAAAGAGAAAAGAGGTCAAGAAAAAAAAGAAAAGGAAAAAGAAGAAGGAGAAGAGGACGAAAAACAGCAAAAAGAAAAAGAGCAAAAAAAGAGGTAAAAGGAGAATAGCAAGAGAAAAATACAAATAGAGAATAAGAAGAGGGAAGGAAAGAGGAAAAAGTATAACAAGAAGAGAAAAAAAGGAAAAGAAAAGTAAGAGGAATAAAAAAACGGAGAATGAAATGGGGAAGATGAAGAGGAAAAAATAAAATTGGAAACACAGAAAAATAGATGAGAAGAGAAAGGATTGTAAAAAAATGAAGTAGAAGAACAAAAGGAATAGAAAAACAGAGAATGAAAAGAGGGAACAAAATAAGAAGATAATGAGAAAGGAAAAGAAGAGGAAGAGAAAGTGAAAGAGGAGGAGGAGAAGGAAGACGAAAAAAGAGATGGAGCAGGGAATAAAAAAAAGGTGGAGAGAACAAAAGAGACTAAGAGGGAAAAAATTAAAAAAAAGTGGGCGAAATAGGAAAATCTACAAAGAAGAGAGGAAATGGCAGAAAAAAAATATGAACAGGAAGAAGGATAAGAAGAAAAGAAAGAGGAAAAAGCAGTAGGGGAAGCAGCAAAGGAAGGGGGAAAAAGGAGAAAAAGAAAAAGGGAAAGAGGAATAGAAAAAAGAGAAGGAGGAGAAAGAGAAGGCCTCAAAGAGAGAAATAGAGAATGAGGAAAAGAAATTCAGAAATAGAGAATGAGAAGTGGGAGGGTAAGAGCAAGAAGAAGAACAAAAGGAGGGAAAAAAGAAAAGGAAGAGAAAGAGGAATAGAAAAACGGAGAATAAAAAGAGAAGAAGGGAAAAAGAGAATAAGAAGAACAAGAAAAAGAATAAGCAGAGGAAGAGGAAGAGGAAGAGAAAGAGGAAGAGGAAGAGAAATAAAAAAAAAGAAAGAGAAGAAGAAGAGAAAGGAGAAATTAAAAATAAAGAGGCATAAAAGAATAAGAGTAAGAGAAATAGGTAAACCGAATAGGAATGAACGGGAAGAAGAATGGGATAAGAAAAGAGGAGAAGCAGAGGAAGAGAAAAAGGTAAAAGAAAAAAAAGAAAAAGGAAAATAGAAATAAAAAATTAGAAGAGGGAGGAAAAGAGCAAAAAGAAAACAAGAGGAAAAAAAGTAGAAAAAGAATAAGAGGAATAGGAAAACGGAAAGAGAAAAGAGGAATAGAAAGAGGAAGAAAAAATAAAATAAGAACAGGAAAAAAGATGAGAAAGGAAGAGGAAGAGGGAGAGGGAAGAGGGAAGAGAAAAGAGGGAATAGGAAAGAGTGAAGAGGGAATAGAAAAGAGGAAATAGGAAAGAGGGAAGAAGGAAGAGGACATAAGGAAAAGGAAAAAGGGAAGAGGAAAGAGGAAAGAGGAAAGAGGGAAGAAGGAAGAGGGAAGAGGGAAGAGGGAAGAGGGAAGAGGGAAGAGTGAAGAGGGAAGAGGGAAGAGTGAAGAGGGAAGAGGGAAGAGGGAAGAGGGAAGAGGGAAGAGAAGCAATGAAAATTATAAGAGGAAATGAATAAGAAAAAGGAGAAGAAGAAATAAAAGAGGAAGAAGGAGAAGGCAAAGAAGAAGAAATGCAAATAAAAAAAATAGTATACCAAAATATACGAATAATTTTTAGTTTCTAAGGAAAATAAAATTTAATTAACTTGGATTAGGTTCTACTGACTAAAATTAGACTTTGCTGGTAAGAGGAAGCTTACCAATAAAGGACACCCATTGTGGAGTCAAAAGCCTCAATACGAGAGGTAATATTGCGTTTCCGTTATCCGTCGACATGGTTCGATTATACCCCTCGACTAAATACCAATCTGTAGCACGAGCGACAACGCCCATTAAAGCCGCAGGAACGGCCAAAGCAAGACATCCGATCATCGAAGTGATCGAGAGGGTCCTGCTCATCGAACCGCTTTTCATGCTCAGGACTCGACGGAAGTAACCCTGTTGAAATAATAATTACACTTCCTAATTAAATGCAGTTCACAGATAATTTTTTTATACAGATAAATACAATGAGGCTTTTGACAGCGAAATTTTTTTTACAATTTGTTTTATTTAAAAAACAATATTTAAAAAATTTTTTTTATTTTTTGTGGTTACCATTCAGTTGAAAATCTTCTGATCTCACTACAAATGATAAGAATTAAATAATTTAAATTGAAAGATAATTAGTCACAAGTTGTACACTGTTTATAGAAATTTAATAGACAAATTCCTAATCCGGTCGTTCTCCAACTAACAATTGTATATTATTTTTAAAAAATTTATCAAACAAATGCATAATTTGACTATTTTTCAGGAGATTAGTTACGTGTCTTCAACACAATCAATTAAAAATTTCTTTACAATGGTCTAAAATGTCTAAAAGTTGATTTTTCTGGTTTTAATATGAATAAATATTTAAAAATTAAAAATTCAACATTTATTCTTTATAAATGGAATGAAACAATGAAGTTTTAGATAACGATTGAAAAATTTTTAATTTATTGATTTATTTCAAACAAAAAAGATGTATTTTCTACTATCAGAGATGAATGTAAAAAAAGATCGAATTTTTAATAAAACAGTTGAATTTTTGATAAAAAAAATCACTTTTTGCCAAAATATTTAAACTTTAAAAAAATAGTTGAAGTTGTTGACGAATTTTTTAAAAGACAATTCAATTTTTAACACAAGAATGAATTTTTAACGAAAAATCTAATATTTGATATTTCAATAAAAAAAGATCAAATTTGAAACCAAAAAGACACATTTCTTAATTCTAAAAGATAAATTGACAATTGAATACTTGAAAATGTACATGATATTTCAAACAAATAGTTGAATTTTCAAACATAAGACATAAATTTTCAACAAACGGATGTTTCGTCTAACAAAGAATAAAAAGTTCATCAAGATTCTTGAACTTTCAAATCGAAAACTAATTTTCTGTAAAACAGTTGATTTTTTCCCCCGAAACTATAAATTTTCCAAAATAAAGTAAATTTTTAATCGAACAGTTGCATTTTTTACCAACAAAAAAATTTCAAATCAAGATTATTTTTCTACAAAACTAGACAAATTTTCAGCTGAAAAAGATTAATTTTCAGTCAGGTCAATCCAAAGACAAATTTTTCAAAAAATAAGAATGAAGTGATTTTAAATTAATAATTCTTTGTTCAAGATTTTTGTTCAAAATTCCTGACTTTTCTCTGATCAATTGTATTCCCTATCTTCTCCCTGATTATCAGGTTTTCCCTGACAATTAAACAAAACTGGACAGAATCTTGGGCAAAACTGATTGTCGAAATGCGGTTGCAGTCAGGAAACTCGTTTAGGAAATAGTCAATTTTCTCCATAGCCTCAGGAGAAAGGAGATCGCTTAAGTAGATAAGGATGTACATCATACACAGTCAGACATATCGAACAACCCAACCCTTTTTTTGGCCAAGTATTTCATGCCATTTAAACCATTAATGATTTTATATTATTCATAATTTTTAAGTTTTAGCTAAAAAAATTCTCATTAATCAAATTTTACCAAAAATTACATAATATTTTTACTTCCTTCTGCACTACAGATACCGCTGTCTGACTATGAAACTGCTTCACTACTGAAAGGGATTTAATTTTAAAACTGCAAGAATACGTGCATGGCCAGACAATGAGTTATAGGTCTTAAGGGAGAATCATTATCATAGTATTTTTTCGTTTTGTTAATATCGAATTTGGGAAATAAAAAATTATTTCTGAAGTTAAATTTATCTGCAATCACACATTAGTTTAATGACTGATGTCAAAAAAATACATTGTAGTTAAAGAACTGTTTAAAAAATTCTTTTAACAAAATTTAGCGACGTACATTTGATTAAAGCATTTTTTTTATTTTTATATAATTTTTTATTACTTATTAAAATAAATTTAACAAATCATTTTTGAGCATACATACAATTTGGATACATTATTTTTTAGACAATTGTTTTTTAAAATTCAAGTGAAATGTTTTATTCAAATGCACGAGGCCTATACTTTTTTTAAGAGAATTTTTAAATTACAATGTGTTTTTTAATAATTTGTATTTTCGCTACAGTGTGCTTTTGGATCAATTTTATTTTATAGAAATAATTTTAAATTAAAACAGAAACTTTATTTCATTATTTTTAAAAATATAAATAGTTGTGAGTGAAATAAAAACGACATTTTAAAAAATATATTTTTTTATTATTGCCGTGAATTTTTTCATATATAATTTTCCAAATACGATATTAACCAAAAAACAAATGTTATACTTCGAATGAGAAGAAACAGGGGAAGAGGAAAAAAAGAACAAGAAGAGGAAAAAAAGAAGAAGAGTGAAAGAAATAGAAAAATGGAGAAAGAAAAGAAAAAGAGGAAGAGGAAGAGGAGAAAAGAAAATAAGAAAAACAGGGAAAAGGATAAAAACAGGAAGAGTAAAATAAAAGAAGAGAAGGAGAAAAGGAAAAGGAAGAGGAAAAAGAAGAAGGAGAAGAGGACGAGGAAAAAAGGGAAGGAGAACAAAAAGGAAAACAGAAAAAGAGGAAGAGAAAAAGGGAAATAGAGCATGAGAAGAGGGAGGGTAAGAGGAGAAAATAAAATAAGAAAAATAGGAAAAAGGATAAAGAGAGGAAGACTAAGATAAAATAAAAGAAGGAGAGAAAGAAAAGAAAGAGAAAAAAGGAGAAGAAGAAAAGAACGAGGAACAGAAAAAAGAAAAGGAATAAAAAGAGGAAAATAGAAAAAAAGGATGAGGAAAATAGAAACAGAGAATTGGAAAAGGAAGGGGAAGAGGGAAAGGGGAATAAGTTAAGGACAAAAAAGAAGGAGAGGAGTAAAAGAAATGGGAAAACGGAGAATAAAGAGGAAGAGAAAGAGAAAGAGGAAGAAGAAAAAGAGAAGTAAAAAAAAAGAGTAAAAGGTAAATAGAGAATGAGGAAAGGAAAAAAAGAAAAGTAGTTAGAGAATGGTAAAACGTACCATGAAAGAACAAGAAAAGGAAGGGAAAGAGGAAAGAGGAGAAAGAGTAGAGGAAGAGGAAGAGGAAGAGAAAAATGAGAAGGAGAAGAGGACGAGGAAAAGAAAAATAGAAATGGAGGATAAGAAATGAGGGGGAAGAGGGAAATAAGAAGAGAACAAAAAGGGAGTAGAGGAGTAAGAGGAATAGGAAAACGGAGAATAAAAATATAGAGGAAGAGAAAGAAACAAAAGAAAAGAAAAAAAGAGTGAGAGAAAAAAAGAGAATAAGAAGAGGAAAAAAAGAATAGTTAAAAGAATATAAAACCCACCAGAAAAGAACGAGAAGAAAAAGGGAAAGAGAACATAGGAAAAGGAAAAGAGAAAGAGAAAAAAAAGAGAAGGAGCTAAGGACAAGGAAGAGGAAAATAGAAATAGAGAGTTGGAAGAGGGAGGGAAAGTCGGAAAAGAAGAATAAGAAAAGGACAAAAAAGAAGGAGAAGAGTAAGAGGAATGGAAAAATGGAGAATAAAAATGAAGGAGAAAACAAGAAAATAAAAAAAAAGAACAGAAAAAAGGATGAGTTGAAGAAGAAGAGGAAAAAATGAAGGAGAATATGAGGAAAAAGGAGAACATGAAAAGGAAGAAAGAAGGTAGTAAGAGAAATAGGATTATGGAGGAAGAAAAGCAAAAGAGAAAAAGGAACAGAAAAAAATAAAATAAATAGAAAAAGAAAAAATGAGAAAAGAAAGAGAAAGAGAAAATAGAGAAAGACAAGAGGACGAGAAAGAGGAAAAAGAAAAATAGAAGAGAAAGAGGAACAGGAAGAAAGAAATAGAGAATAATGAAGATGAATTGGGAAATAGAGAACGAGAAGAAAAAGGTGAAGAGGGAAAAGGAGAACAAGAATAGGTAAAAGGAAGAGCAAGAGGATTAGGAGAAAGGTAAAAATAAAAAGTGCAAGAGGAAGAGGAAAAAAGAAAAAAAAACAGAAAAGGATGAAAAGAGGAAGAGAAAGGGGAAAGAAGAGAAGAAGAGAAAGAGGAAGAGGGAAATAGAAAATGAGAAGAGGAGTAAAAGAAGAAGAGTCAAAGGAAGAAGAAAGAGAATGAGAGAAAGGGAAGAAGAAAAAGAAGAAGAAGAGAAACAGAAAGAGAAATATATAAATAAAGAATAAGAAGAGAAAAAGGAAAAGAAAAAAGGAAAAAAGAAGACGAAAAAAAGAAGGAGAAAAGTTAGAGGAATGAGAATAGGAAACGGAGAAAGAAGAGAGAAAGAGGAAGAGAAAAGAGGAGAAGTAGAAGAGAAAAAGAAAGAGAAAAAAGAGGAGGAGAAAAGAAAGAAAAAAGAAATAGAAACAAGGCAACAGAGAATAAAAACAGAGAAGTGTAGAGGAGAAAAGAGAATAAGAAGAGAAAAAAGGGGAAGAACAAGAGAAATCGGAAAACGAGAAATGAAAAGAGGATGAGGAAAAAGAAATTAAGAACAAGAAACAGGATGAGCAAACAAAGGAGGAAAAAAAAGAAAGAGGTTTAATAGAGAAAAAGGAAAGAAAAAAAGGAGAAGAGTAAGAGGAACAGGTACACGAAACAGGAAAGGATATGGAAAAGGATAAGAAGAAAAAAAAGAGAAAAAAGAAAAATCAAAAAAGAAAGATGACAAGAAATAGGAAAATGAAGTTTAAAAAAAGAATGAGAAGAGCAAAACAAAGAACAAGAAGAGGAAAATAATAAGGGAAAGAGGAAGAGGGAGACATAGAATGACAATAGGAAGGGCAAGAGCAAAAAGAAGTACAAGAAGAGGAAAAGGAAATGGAAAAGGAAAAGGAAGAGGAAAAGGAAGAGGAAGAGGAAGAGGAAGAGGAAGAGGAAGAGGAAGAGGAAGAGGAAGAGGAAGAGGAAGAGGAAGAGG
>JAUELO010000330.1:1940463-1951485 GCA_032357855.1 Amphibolips quercusostensackenii
TAAACATGAAGTTTTTAATTTCAATGTATGTTAAGGTTTTTGACCAGGTAAATTGTATTAATTAATTTGTGATGTTAGCTTTTTAGTCTACTGGTCTAAAATCAATATTAAAATATTAATTTTTATTTTTTAAATTGTGAAAAAATTGCTCTTTAGCTCTCTAGCTAGTTAACATCACAAATTAATTAATACAATTTACCTGGTCGAAAACCTTAACATACATTGAAATTTGGTTCAATACGTGCAATACTACCGTAGTGCATTACAATACCTGCTGAACTGGTGTTCAGGTTTCGCACCAAAAGCTTTTATCGGATGAACATGCAAAAGAGGCGAAGGTTTATAAAAGTGAACTGCAAAGTATGATGTTCTTAGATCGGGTGCGTGTAAAAAGTTTTAGCGCGAATATAAAGAGTATCAAGTAATGTTCACATATAACAACATATAATCTAGATGATGGAAAGGCAGCTAAAGAAAATTATCGTTAATGCAACTGCCTCAAACCAAATATTGTTTACAACAATCTTAAAAAGTGGTGATGAAGATAGTCATTATAAGGTGGAAAGTGGAATTATGATGGGAATTTTAATGGAAGTCAAAGCCCTATAGAAACACCAGTTAGAATCATAGGATTTATTTCTCTTTTTACTGCAAGTTTTACACAATTTTTATTGCATATATGCCCAATTTAATAAGTCAGCCATCGAGTGATCCCCACCCGTTCCTCTGGTAATTTCTGAACAATTCACCCGGGTGGATCCGCCAGCTTATCCAGCGCTGCTGAATGGCTCCGAGTGCACCTGGAGATCAGTTAACCCGAGAGAGGTATCAAGTGAGTAAGCAACAATCTCAGATCAAAATGGCGCTGGCGACAAGCAGAGACAACGAGAAGGTGACAAAGTTTTTCTGAAAATTTTCCATAAAATCACAAAAAATTGAGATATTCCTCATTTCCTATAGTACGTTTTGCAGTGTTTTCAGTAAAACGTCATTGTGCACAGTCATTTTTTCAGTGTATCTTTTTTTTACTGTAAATATGAAAATCAATTGAAGTGACGCTTCTAATGGCTTTTACAAGTCCAGCTCAGAGTAATTTATATTTCATAGTTAGGATATTATAGTAATTACAAATGAGCGTTGGGCAAAATGAAATCTTCGAAATTTGAAATATTTAGAAGTGATAATGTGCAGCAATACTGTACGTAATGTACAAAAATTTACGAATCATCTTTGCTGGATTTAAGAGAAATCAAAAGTATTACTGAAACTTAAAATTCTTTAAAGATAACAATAAATAATTATTACTCGGAAAAGTTTTGGGACAGCTCGTTTCCACGGAACGTCACATATGGGCGTTTTCACGAAAAATGTCATTTTCGGCACAAAAAAAAAGTTAAAGATAAGGTTAGGAGCACATCTTTTAAACCTTTTTCACCCATTTTTCGTACATAGGGAAATTTATTTCACATGAGTTACTTATTTTGAGCTTGCGCACAAGTAACAAAAATATTTTTTTTCACATAATAAATATTTTTTTGGGATGAAATAAATAGAGAAAAGAATATCATTTTAAGTTGGTTTTTCAGGTATTATGTTTAAGATAGTTCCGATTTCAGTGTGAGTAGGCAAGATTGTGAGGTATTTTTACCCCTAATAGCGAGGAATGTTCCGGGAACGTTCCGCTGAAACTTTCAGAACGCTCCCGGAACGTGTAAAATGTCCGCTGCTCGGGAGCGTTTTACTGGGAACTAAGGAAAAACATTTCGTTATTAGTACCTTTAACAACATTTATTTTGTAAACCGTAAGAGATAGGTAAAAATGAATGCCATTTTTGATTTTTGAGTACCGCATGTACTAACCTATAATATGATATCCATTTTTTAAACTGACATCAATTTTGACCTATCACTTACGGTTTACGCGATATTTATTGATAATAATAAAAATGAAGGTAATGTTTGTTTGGAACGTTCCGTGCTGTCAGGAACAGGGTGATTTTTTTTATCTTGAAACATCGAAATATCTCAAAAAACACGCAACCATCGAAAAAGCGATTCTGGACAAACTTACCAACATCTAAACCGCTGGGGGCGAAAGGTGGATTACTTTTTTTAGAGTCCCTTTTGCCCTCGTGGACAAACATTTTTATCACAGAAATTTTTTTCTCAGGATGTGAATCCCTTGAAATATTTTGATGTCTCAAAATAAAAAATCAGCATGTCCCTGACAAAAAATCCCATGTAGGAAACTATGTACGAAACTATATGGGGAACTATATCGGAAACTACATGGGAAACTATATAATAAACTATATAGAAAATTTTATAGTAATTCAAGCCCGGTTAATATATAGTTTCCCATGTAGTTTGCAATATAGTCAAATCAATATCGAATCTGTCCAAAAGCTCTGAATAATATTAGCCATTGATCGTTTTAACTTTTTGAAGGTAATCGATGTGAATGATACCGCGTGCATCCCAAAAAACTGCGGCCATGACCTTGTTGGCCGAAAGACCTACCTTGGCCTTATTTGGTGCACGTTCACCCGAAGAATCGCACTGTTTCTATTATTCCTTGGTTTCTGGTTTTTTGCGGTAGATCCATGTTTCGTCCACGGTTATGAAACGGCGCAAAAAATTGTTCCGATTGCGGTTGAACATCGACAAACACTCCTTTGAAGTGGTCACATGCTTGCGCTTATGGTTGAGTGTGATCAATCGCGGCACCCATCTCGCGGATAGTTTTCTCATGTCCAAATATTCATGTAAGATGTGATCTACCCGCTCAGTTGAGATGTCTACAGCCTCAGCGACCTCACACACTTTCATTCTCCTACCGTCCAATATCATTCCATGGATTTTATCGACGATTTCTGGCGTGATGACCTCTTTTGGGCGTCCTAAACGTTCGGCGTTACTTGTGCTGATACGACCACAACAGAACTGAGTAAACCACTTCTTGACCATTGAAGTTGATGGTGCAGAATTCCCATAATATTTATCAAGCCTTTCCTTCGTGGCAGTGATGGTTTTTTTACGCAAAAAATAATGCTTGATCAGCACACGAAATTCACTTTTTTCCATTTTCGTTGAAATTTACGAGGTTCTGTGCTTTCCAATGGCTGTAAAACACAAGCTAAATGACCTAGCTTGCTCAAAATTTAACAATAGTCTATTTATACATGACGTCGACGGGATCAGTGTTGCATTTTAACTTTCTGCGCTGGAAATTAAAAAAGTCACTGACTTATCAAACAGCCCTTGTATATGTGAAGATGCATCTAACGTGACTAACAAATCTTTATATTTGTAGTCTTTAACGTTAACCTTGATTTTGCATAATTCAAATTTTACAAAGCGATCTTTCCGTTTAAATTTAATGATGTATCCACCCCATTTATGACATGTCGCATGAAGTTCCATATCATTTTTTGGGTAAAACAATTTGTCGATTAAATATATAGTATTTGGTATAATATGGTACGCAAAAATACAGTTAATTCATATCAATCAATATGTAATTCCGGTCAAGGACAGCGCATGAATACTCGCATACCTAACAATGATAAGTATTATTTCGCCTTGATTTTTGTTCACTGGAACCTAAACCTTCAGCGCCATTTCCCTCCAATGCATCCAAAAAGAAATTATACTCATTAGCTTCAACCTAAAATGTTGGAAAACGATTTCAATATGCTACTGAAGTCATTGATAAATAATGTGGTTGTCTATCAAAATTTTTATAAGTTAGGCCGCGTGAGGAATCGGAGGCTAACGAATATTTCGTGCTAAGATCATTGATATTATTTATTATTATATTATATAATATATTTTATTATTTATTATATATATATATATATATATATATGCATATATATATATTGAAAAATATTGTAGTAAGATCAGTAGATAAAAAAACTAACATGTATAAATTATATATATATATATATATATATTAATATGAATTAATATTCTTTAAATAATATCGATAAGTCACGCGCATATTATGGTCTGGTGTAACATATGTTAGCATCGCAGATGAAAAAGTCGCCGCGGTCATCCACTGAAAAATCCACAGTGCATTTAAATTGAATTTAAAAAAAATAAACATTAAGAAATTTATAAATATATAGAATGATATTCTTTAAATCATATCGATAAGGCACGCGCATATTATGGTCTAGTATAACATATGTTAGCATCCCAGTCCCAGATGGAAAAGTCGACGTAGCCATCCACTTGAAAATCCGTGTAGTATTGCATTTAAATTGTACGTATGAAGAAAATTAAATTAATTTCATATATTTATATAAAATTGTTTAAAAAATAATCGATTAGGCACACGCATATTATGGTCTAGTGAAACACACGTTACCATCCCACGTGAAAGTCGACGTGGCGATCATCTTAAAAATCCGCGTAGTGATGCAATTAAACTTGTTTTATACAAAAAAAAAATATAAAAACAAATAACTTATAACAAATTATTATATAACAATTAATAAGCGACTATATGCCTGTAAATAAATAATTACGCAGAAGATGTACAAGACACGTATACAATAATAACATATGTTTTCACTGTTTCACATAAAAAACAAATAATTTTTGAATATAGTCCATATCTGGACGTAAGATATTCTATGATTGCTTTGGTATTGTTATGTTTTAGTATACTTACGAACAGACTTAAGAAATATAAAAGCAAAGAACAGCATAGTCAAAATAAAGTTCTCCATTTTGCTGCAGACAAAGAACTAATTTGTAAAGAATTTCCGAATTTGCAGCTGATATGAAGTTTCGAATGTGTCTCACTTATTTATGTAAGCCATAGCGATTTCCTCACTATTGACAAAAATGACTACGTAAAATGAGTTCCGAAAAAAGTAGGCTTAGGTCATCCTTTCCATTGACAGATTTAAGATATAACCCTAAACCGCAGAGTCATTCACGTATCGTTTTGCTTTGTACGGCAGAAATAACTTCAAAAATAAGTAGGCTATACTTACTATACTTGAAATTTTTCATGCTAGAAACATGTAACTTGATCATTTCTTCGTTGCACGTTGAAGCGCGCTGAAAATGCAAATGTGTTGACAATTATCAAAAACAACATTTTTTTCAGTCCGCTGTTCTGAAAATTTTTAGAATTTGAATTATTTACTTTACGCTATGTTTTTGGTTTTATACGAAGGGTTGTGGCCTTTGCTAAAGTATTTTTATATCATTTTTTATTAAATTTGAATATTTATTTTTTCTTACTATACTATATTTATGTATTTTATTTTTATTTAATATGAAATAATAATAAACAAAATATAAATGTCTGAGTGAATAAAGAAAAAATCGAATTTTCTTAATGAAGATTTTTCGTGGAGTACAATTATGGTAGAGTTTAAAAAACCCGAATTTTTTTGTATCTTATTTTTACGAAGAAAAAACGAATTTGCAACAAAAAGGCTCAAATTTTATTCAAGCAAGTATATTTTTAAACAAAAATGTAATATTTGATATTTTAACAAAAGAGTTGCATGTTTAGCCCGATCAGATTAAATTTCCTTGCGAAGATTAATTTTCATAAAAGAACGAATTTTCAACAAAAATAAAAAACTGGAGTATATTGAAGACATTTTCATCACAAAAAAAATAATAATTTTTAATAAAAATAGAATTGTTATATTTTCTCATAAAGCAATTTTCAGCTTGAAAAATTAATTTTCATACACAAAAAAAGGAATTTTCCGACAAATTAATCGAATTTTCTACTCGAAAACATGAACATTCAACACGAGAGAAAAGGGCTTGAAAACTTAAGTATTTTGTTAAAAAATCGCTTCTTTGATTGCGCACTTCACTATTTTGTTAAAAAATAATTTTCTCGGTTGGGAACTAAGTTATTTAACTGAACGTTAAACTACTTTGTTAAAAAATCAGTTTTCTGGTTGAAAATTCATCTTTTCGTTTAAAAATTCATTTCTCATGGTTGAAAATTTATCTTTTTAAGTTGTAAATTTATGTATTTTGTTGAAAATTCGCCTTTCTTCATAAAAAAATAATTTTTTTTTTGGTTTTAAATTCATTTTCCTTGCAAATTTTACTATTTTGTTTTCAATTAGTTTTTTTCAGTTGAAAAATAATTCTTTCAACTGAACATTTAGCTATTCAATTTTTGCACAAAAATTTAAATATTCTAGTTGCAAATAAAAATTTTTTGTTAAAAATTCATATTTTCTGTTAGAAAATTACTTGTTTTGGTTAAAAATTCGTCTTTTTTGGTTGATTACAATTTTTTGTTGAAAATTAATGTTTTTCAGTTGTGAATTCATGTATTTTGTTAAAAATTCACCTTTCTTGGTAGAAAACTAATCTTTTTGGTTAAAAATTGAATTATTTCGTTAAAAATTAATTGTTTGTTGTACATTTATCACGTTAGTCAAGAATTCATTTCTTCAGATGAAAATATAACTATTTTGTTAAAAATTATTTTTTTTTCTAACTAAAAATTTATGTATTCTATTCCTGTTGAAAAAGTCAAGTGTTTTAGCTGAAAATTCATGTATTTTATTCAAATGTTGTCTTTTTTAGTACACAATTAATCCTATCAGTTACGAATTCATTTATTCGGTTGAAAATACAACTATTTTGTTAAAAATTTGTACAAAATTAATCTTTTTGATTAAAAATTCATCTTTTTGATTGGAAATTCAACTATCTAGTTAAAAATGCATCTAATTTGTAGAAGATGAATATTTTTAATTAAAATATTAGGACCTAAATGTGTTTCAAATTGAATTTATTATAGCACCCGTATGAATTTTGTTTAAAAGAATTTATGCCTCCATTTTATTTAAAAATCTCTCCATTTCTCGTATTTTTGGATTATTAAATATGATAAATAAATAGGAATTTTGATAATTTACAGACTAAAGAAAAATAGTTCCAATAAACATTGAAGTTAATTTTTAAAATGACTAAATGACATTCATCTGTATAAATTACTCAAATATATTCTTAACCAAATATCGGAGATACAATATGTACAGGAAAGTTCTGTCTCACAATCACGCAACACACGCGCACAGCATTGCCTCATTAATTATTTTATATGTACCTAAGAGCAGTAGGGAGACGTTACAAAATTGAAAGTTCCATTTTTTCAAGACGGTACACCTCCAATCTTTTTATTACTAGCGACAAAAACTCACTGGAATTTTTTTTAATGAAAAAGAATGTAATTTTTCTACAACTTTTGCCTATAATTTAAAAAAATGTTTAACGTTTTACAAACTTCCCGGCACCACTGAACTTTTTTTTTATTGACAAAAATTCTCTGTCACTGAGAGAAAGAAATTGGAGGGGTACTTAATTAAACTTTTAATTTTCAAGTGTCGCCCTATCGAGCACGTGTAATCGAATCAGAAAAAGCAGACTCTGATAAAACTCATGTCAGTGCTCGAATAATAATTAGTCATCTAGTCTGCAGGGCAGCAAACATTCTATTCAAGTCAGAGGACATTAAATTAAAAAAAGTCCATTTCTGACTTATTAACCAACAGACAAACCGTACCGTTCGCTTAAATTAATTAATTAATTAATCAATTAATTAATTAATTAAATACGATGTGTACAAATTTTAAGACATTCAATCGACTAGCTTCGACTGTGCTAATCCACGATTCAGTCAAATTGCGAATAACTGGTACATAGTTTTAATTACAATTGAGGGACCGGATTCTACAACAAAACGAGTTTTAAATTTTCATTTTAAGACAAATTTTTTACATTTTTTACGTCAACTCGCCATAATTCAGCCAATTCTTGGAAGTTTTTGGAGAAATTTACCGGGAATATTCTTTATGATATTCCACGACGGATAGAGTAAAAATCATATGAACATTTTTATTTAAACTAATGTCATAAAATTTTATCTAAGGCACTGCATAATTCATGCGTTCATATTTTCAAGCTTGTGAAGAGTCGAGCGAATTTTGAGCAAAGAAAAATTCCAGCGGATTTATCTTAAATTATTCTTTCCCGCTGGAAGTTCTTTGTTCAAAATTTGCTCGACTCCTCATGAGTTTAAAGACACGAATTGATTTATGCAATACCTCAAGTAAAAATAATAAACTTTTGTTTAAACAAAGATGCTGATAAGTTATTTACTCTACGAGTCGTAGAAGATGGAGAAGAACATTGCCTGCAAATTTCATCAAAATTTTCCGAGAATTGACTGAATTATGGTGAATTGAAGTCAAAAAAGACAAATTTGTTGGAGAATCCGGCCCCCAATTGCTAAGGAAGCAAATTCACGGCATCTCGGATTATTGATCCTCTCATGGATCAATAATCAATATAAATCTTCTTTTACTTAAAATTAAAATTATTTAAATTTTAAAAGTTCTAAATTAGAACAGAGTTTTCGATTCCTCGCAGGTACCTCTTATCTTCAATTATCACAACGTTCCAGAGAGCAAAACTACCACCGCCGTAGATTTACTGTTGAGACGTAACCAGCGATAGAACTGATAAAAGTGACTTTTGCGAGTTGTTGAGGAATTGCAAGGACGTAGTTTCAGTTCCTTTTTTTTTTGGACCTAGTTGAAGTGGAATTTGAACTGAAACGGCGAACCGTGGAAGTGGTGGAATTCTCTGAAGGGATTGAATCCTTGCTGATGTTTTCCCGATTCGGGATCCAGAGGGTCTTCGCCTCTGTCGAATTTCTCCCGTTTCTCCTCGTCTGTTAAAACTTCTTTGGCTGCAGCGATGTCTATGAATTTTTTTTCCGCTCGCTTTTTTTCTTCGCCATCCTGAAAATTGTCCGGATGCCACTTTTGAGCTGCTTTTCTGTAAGCCTTGACGATCTCCCGTTTCGATGCGGTTCGTGGGACATCAAGAATTTTGTAGTAGTCTCGCGATTCCGAAAGCTTTTGACGCTGCTGGGCTCGCTGGAGACCTTCACTTGCTCTTTGGAAGTGCGGATCTAACTCCAAGGCTTCCTTGTAGTCTCTTATCGCTGGAAAAAATAGAAAATATTGAAATTTATGCTGGAAAATCCGCTCTAAAAGAAACTTATTACTAGCACTAATTTTAACGAGTCAATTTCAACGAAGTCTCCCAAAAATCTGAGGTCAATTTGACCCCAGAAAAAAGAAGTCCTTTTTCGGACCACCCTAGTATACAGTAGGGAAAGTGGATCTAACACGGTCAGTGTGTCTAGAATGAATATTTTTTAATAAAAAAACTTATAAGAAAAGCATCATCAGATTCAATACATACAAAATCCCAATTAGAAAAATTTTTTCACTTTCCCGGACTTTTCCCCGACCAACTTTTCATTTTTCCTGACAAGAATTGTATAGGGAGTCATCCACGAATTACGTAAGTCATATAAAATACATGAATTTTTAACCCAATAGTTCAGTTTCAATTAAAAAAAATTTTTTCTACCAGAAAAAATAGAATTTTCAACAAAATTGATCAATTTTCAACCAAAGCGATGAGTCTTCGATAACCATAAACGAATTTTCAACTAAAAACGATTAATTTTTAAGCAAAAATAAAAAAGTTACATTTTCAATTTAAAAATATTATTTTGGACAAAAGAAACGAATTTTCAACAAACTAGGTAAATTTGCCGTTAAAAACGTGAATTTGTAACTAAAATGATCAATTGTCATCGAAAAAAATGAATGTTTAACCAATTAGTTAAATTTTCAACCCAAAAGATTAATTTTCTAACAAAAAAGACCAATTTTCCACAAAATACATAAATTTTTAACTTTAAAAAACTACATTTTTATCAAAAGAATCGAATTTTCAATAAAATCGTTAAGTTTTCAACCAGAGTAATTAATTTTGAACTTAAAAAAATAAATTTTCAGCCAATAAAATTACTTTTCTCCCAAAAAACATATATTTTTTAAAAAACAGTTAAATTTTAAAAAATAGTTCAATTTTCACCCCAGACATATTAATTTTTAACTTGAAAAAGAATAACAAAAATTTTCATTAAAAGAAAGTTATTTTCAACCAAATGAAATAAATTTTTAACGATGTGCTAAATTTTTAACCAAGCAGATGAATTTTCAAATAAAAAATATCAAATTTCTACAAAAGAGATGATTTTTCAAAAAAATACTTGAATTTTCAACCAAAGAAATAAACTTTCAAACAAAAATATAAAGTTTCAACCAATGAAATTATAAAAAAAGGAATTAAAAAAAATAAGTTAAAAAAATAATTACTAATTTAAAAAAAAATAATTTTCAACCCAAAGAAATAAATCTCTACCAAAAAGGTAAATATTCAACCTAGAGGATTAATTTTCTACTACAAGAAAAGATGACTTTTTAACAAAAAAAACATGAATATTCAACAAAATATTGGACTCTGTAAAGAAATTTTTTATTTAATAGTTCAATTTTCAACGAAGAAAATAAATCTTTAACAAAAAAAATCATTTTTAACTAACTAGTTAAATTTTCAACCAGAAAGATTAAATTTTATACCGAAAGAGATGAATTTTTAGCAAAACAGTTAACTTTTTAAGCAGAGAAATGAATATTAAAAACAAAAACTATTTTCCGAAAAATAGTTGTATTTTCTACCAAATAAAATAAATTTTCAACCCAACAAATGAATTTTCAACCAAGATGATTACATTTCTATCAAAAAAGATAATTTTCAACAAAAAATGCAATAGTTAAATTTTCAGTTGTAAACACTTTTTCAATAAAAAAATAGTTTTTAACAAAATAAATGAATGTTCAACCGAAAAGAGAAATTCTCAATGAAGAAAATTAGTTTTCACATTCGTATTTTTTGTTAGAAAATAAATCTTTAACGAAAAAAATCATTTTTAACTAACTAGTTAAATTTTCAACCCGAAAGATTAAATTTCATACCGAAAGAGATGAATTTTTAGCAAAACAGTTAACTTTTTAACCAGAGAAATGAATATTAAAAACAAAAACTATTTTCCGAAAAATAGTTGTATTTTCTACCAAATAAAATAAATTTTCA
>JAUELO010000330.1:1951585-1962658 GCA_032357855.1 Amphibolips quercusostensackenii
TTCTTCAGTGAAAATTCATCTTCTTTAAATGAAGATTAAACTATTTGGTACAACATCCACCTATTTTGGTTTAATTCTACTTTTTTTATTAAACACTAAAATCTCTTTGAATTAAAAATTCGTGTAGTTTTTTTTAAATTTGTCTTTTTGGCAGAAAATAAATCTTCTTGGTCAAAAATTCATTTTTAGACAGAAGATTAATATATTTTTCAGTTGAAAATTTAACTTTTTTATTAAACAAATCGTCGTTTTGGGTTACGAATTCGACAGTTTTGGTAGAACATTGACTTTTTTGTTAAAAGTGAATCATTTTAGTTATATTTACAACAATTTGAAATAGCAGAAAATTGAGTATTCCAGTTGAAAATTCAAATTTCAATAAAGCAGATTAATTTTAAAACAAACAGACGAATCTACAACCAAAAAATGAATTTTTAACAAAGCAGTTCAACTTTCAAACAAGTATTTTAAATTATTTGATTGAAAATTTAATG
The DNA here is from genome assembly GCA_032357855.1 of Amphibolips quercusostensackenii. Classification (NCBI taxonomy): domain Eukaryota; kingdom Metazoa; phylum Arthropoda; class Insecta; order Hymenoptera; family Cynipidae; genus Amphibolips; species Amphibolips quercusostensackenii. Next base: position 1,952,080 of record JAUELO010000330.1, read on the forward strand.
TTATTTTTCTCTTGAAAATTCAACACTTTTGTTTGGGAATCATCTACTTTTGTTGAAAATTCATCTTTTCGGGTTGAGAATTGGATCATTTTGGTAGAAAATTACCTTGAAAATTCTGTGTTTAACAAAGTAGTTACATTTTCAATCCAAGAAATGAATCTTCAAACGAAAAAATGCATTTTTAACAAATTAATGCAATTTTTAAACAAGCATTTGAATTTTCAATAAGAAAAGATTAATTTTCTAACATATTTCCGCTACTTCCCTCTTTACCCTTTTCTCTCGTTTTTTCTGTCTTAAAATTAAATTTTTTCAACAGAAAATTCAAGTATACCATTTTTGGTTGAAAATTCAAATTTCTTAGTTAAAAATTCAAATTTCTTAGTAAAAAAATCAAGTATTTTCTACACAATTCATATTTTTTTTTGTAGAAAATTAATCTTCTTGATTAAAAAGTAACTTTTTGTTTGAAAATTTAACTTTTTGGTTAAATGTTAAATTATTTGTTTCAACATTCATTTTTTAGTTGAAGATCCATTCTTTTTAGTTAAAAATTCTTTTCTTTAGTTGAAAATTTAAATATTTTGCTAAAAATCCTTTTTTTTTTTGGTCAAGTAATAATTTTCTTCACTAAAAATTGAACTATTCCTTTCTGGTTGAAAAGTCATGTATTTTGTACAAAATAAATCTTCTTGCTTGTAAATTCTTTCTCTTTGGTTAAAAATGCAACCTTTTAGTTAAAAAATCAACTCTTTGGTTGATTGTATAACTGGTTTCTTGATTTTTTTGTTAAAAATTCGTCATTTTAGTTGAGAATTAATCTTTTATGGTAGAAAATTAATCTTCTTAATTAAAAAATCAACTTTTTGTATGAAAATTTTACTCTTTGGTTGAATGTCAAGTTATTTACTTAAAAATTGATTTTTTAGTTAAAGATTCATTTTTTTAGTTAAAAATTCATCTCTTCAGTTAAAAACTCAAATATTTTGCTAAAAATTCATTATTTTTTTGGTTGAGAAATAATTTTCTTCACAAAAAATTGAACGAATATACTTTTGGTTGAAAATTCATGTATTTTATTGAAAATTCGTCTTTTTTGGTAGAAAATTCATCCGCATTTGGTTAAAAATGCAACTGCCTGGCTGAAAATTAATCTGTTTTGGTTGAAGATTCAACTATTTTGTCAAACATTCGTCTTTTTTGATTCAATTCATTTGTTTTTGATTTCAGATTAAAATATATTGTTATTGAAATATTAACTATGCCTTGTTTCGCTGAGAATTCATTAATTTTCGTTGAAAAATTAATTACTTGAATTAAAGTCAAACTACTTTGTACCTAATACATTTTTTTAGTTAAATATCCATCATTTTATTTTACAATTCAAATATGTGTACGTTAATTATCTTTTTTCTTTAAAATTCATAGATTCCAGGGAAAATTGAACTGATTTGTAGGGAAATCGTCTTTTTGGTTTGGAAAGTAAACAATTTGGTAGAAAGTTAAACTATTTGTTTCAAAATTAACTTTTTTGTAAGAAATTCATAATTTTTATTTAAAATTCAACTACTGTAGTAGAAAATGGACCGATTTCGTTAAAAATTAAACTATTAACTTACAAATTTAATTAGTTTGATGAAAATTAACTGCTTTGGTATCAAAATTAATTTCTTACCTAAAAACGTATCTATTTCATGGTTGGTTAAAAATTCAACTGTTTTGTAGGAAATGTTATGTATTTTTTCGAAAATTCGTCTATTCGGATAGAAAATTAATCTTGTTTGTTGAATTCATCATTTTCTTTGAGGATTCAATTATTTTTTTAAATAAATTATTCCTTTTTTGTTGAATTCAACTGGCGGAGAAGTCTGTTTTGTTTTTTTACCTGAAAATTTACCGATTCTATTTTTGGTTGAAAATTTATATTTTTTAGTTGAAAATGCAACTATTTCGTGGAAATTTCATATTTCTTGATTGAAAATCATATTTCTTGTTCAAAATTCTTCTCTTGCGAATTAAAAGTCAACTGTTTTCTGAAACATGCTAATGTTTAGCTTGAAAACTTTAATATTTTGTTAAAAATTCGTCTACTTGGGTATAAAATTAATCTTTTTGGTTAAAAATTCATCTTTGCAGGTTAAAAATTCAGCTATTTGGTAAAAAAATTAACCATTTTGTTATAGTCATCTTTTTTGGTCAAAAATTGAACAGTTTTGTTGAAAATTCATTCGTTTTGATTAAAAATTAATCTTTTGTAGTAGAAAAATCATCTTTCTTGATTGAAAGTTCATTTCTCTTGAATGAAAATGAACTTTTTGGTCAAAAATTAAATGTCGTACATTCTCTCTTTACAAACGATAACTTGAAAACTTTTTTTTTTTATCCAAAAATGTTTTCTTTCAAAACTGTATTTTAAAACTCTCAAAATAAAAATTTACTGCCATTTCGCAGTAACAAAAACTTGTTTCAAAAATGCTTTAAGCACATAATATTTAAAAGGTTGTTTTCTAGCTTTGAAATGGTTTAGGTTTTTAATACAAGTAAATAAAAATCCAGGAACGAGAACGCGCACTTTTATTTACTGATAGTTAAAAATAACAACCAAAATGTTAATGTTACTTCAAGCTTTTTGACTTCTTAGGAAAATATTTTTATAAAATAAAGTCAGTATAGTGAGTAAGGCTTACCACATCCAAAAAATCATTTGTTGCGTCATCCAGTTGTCCTTGTTTGAGCAAAACATTTCCGTGTTGTAATCTTGCAGCTGTGAAGTCTGGTTTGAGGTCCAAAACTTTTTCCAGATCAAGCAGAGCAAATTTAGCTTTCCCTAATGCCAAATAAACGGTGCCTCTTTTATAGTACGTCAAGTAGTTGTTAGGATCCCCCTCTGCAAAGAAAAAGTCAATATTTTCAAAATGAAATCAATATTTAATATTTATTGCCGCTAACAAAAATAAATCATTACAGTAATTTAAAAACACCTACGATATTTTTCTCAACCAGATGATCGCGAAAGTAAAAAATGAAATCTTAATAAATGAAAAAGATTCCAACGAATTAAACGCAATTGAAAATATTTAAAACACAAACAGATTTGAAGAAAATTGAATTTTGCACAATTTAAGCAATTGAATTCAGAAGAAATCAAAAAATAAAAATAATTTCAATTAAATTTATGATATATAAATGTATAAAGAAATCTAAAAAAAAACAAGCTTTTATCAATTTAATTTCAATGGAATCATTTATTAATTCTTACATTGATTATATTATTATAAATTTTACTAAAACTATGAATTAAAGAAAAGCTTTTATTTAACTTTTATTCACATAACTTTATTGGAAAAATTTATGAGTGTGTTGTCCAAATTTAATCGCTGGATTGTTTTCTTTTTAACATTCAAGAATTTCGTGATTGAATTTTTTTAGTTAGAAAATAATTTTCACAAATTTTATTCAATAAAAAATGCATCAAAACATTTCAAAAATTGTCAATAAATAATCTGACAGATTTTAAATCAATTTTTTTTAAGGATTAAAAAAACGATAAGAAAAGTCAAATCACTTTAAAATATATTTAGAAGTTTTGAAAAAATTGCAATCTTAAAACAGTTTGAAGAAATTTACAACAAAATGTAGATTTTGGAAGATTTCGAAGAAATAATCTTTTTAAAAGTTTTGAAAAGCTTCAAGAGAATAAAAAAGTTTTCTTAAAATTCCTGGGAAAATTTCAATCATATTTTATTTTGGTAAATTAATTTTAGGAGAATATTTAAAGAGATTTCACAAGATTTCCAATATAAACGAGAAATAATTTGGAAGATTTTAAAGTCAAATTTTTCATTCCTGGAAATTTTTCATTCCTTCTTTTTGGGAAAGAAAAATTTAACAAGATTACCAAACTTTTTCAAATATTCGAGTATTTGGAAATTTTTTTTATTTTTCAAGACTCCTAGGAAATTAAAAAGTGTTTTTTATTTTCAAAAATGTTTTTTGAAGAATGTTTTATTGTAAGAAAATTTCAAAAGTTTTTCAAAATTGTCGAAAAATAATCTGGAAGATTTTAAAACAATTTTTTCATTTTGTAGTATTTTAAAAAAATAAAGAAAAATTTAAATCATTTTTTAACATAATTAGAAGTTTTGAAAAAATTTCAAAAATAATTTAAAACTAGAATCTATTTTAGGAAATTAAAAACAAAATGTAGATTTATGAAGAATCTAAGAGGTTTTTTTTTTTTAATTTTCTAGGATTTTAAAAATTGTTATAAAAAATTCGAATCAGTTTAAAAGATATTTAGAAGTCTTCAAAAAACTTTCAAAATCTCACAAATAATTTAAAACTCGAAACGATTTCAAAAATTTTTAATTTTGAAAAGTTTCACAAGAATAACAAAGATTTCTTTGAAAGATTCCTAGGGAAATTAAAAACAAAATTTGTTTGAAAAATTATTTTTAAGATAAAGTTGAAAAACATTTTTAAAGATTTCCAAAATAGTCAGGAAAGAATCTGGAAGATTTTTTAGCAAGTTTTTTAATTTTTCAGGATTTAAAAAAATTTCATGAAGTTCAAAACATTTTTTTTTTTGAGATTTAGGAACAAATTTTTTTAAGAAAACTGTGAAAAATTGCAAATAACTAATTATTTTGAAAAATTAATTTTAAAATAAAATTCAAAAACATTTTAAAACATTTCCTTTTTTTATTTTGCAGAATTTCAAAAAAAAAAAATTATGAAAAATTAGACTCATTTTAAAAGATATTTAGAAGTTTTGAAGAATTTAAAAAATAATTTATAACTTGAAACGATTTTAATAAATTAAAAAAAGTAGGTTTTTCAAGATGCCGAACAAAAATTTATTTGGGAAGACAAACTGAAGATTTCAAACCAATTAGAAAATGGTCTAAAATGAATTTACAAGGTTTAGCCTTTTTGAAAAGATTTAAAAATAATTTAAAATTTGAAAAAATGTATATAAATTGAAAACAAAATATAGACTTACGAGCATTTTGAAAAAAATTAAAAAGTTTTTTAAAAGAATGAAAAAATTCCCCTATGATTCCTAGGATATTTAAAATGGTTCTTATTTTCAAAAAATTTCGAAATAGTTCAAGAGAAAATTATAAAAATTGTCTGAGATTTCTAGGAAATTAATAAGTGTTTTTCATTGTCAAAAAATTTTTTTAAAGAATGTTTTATTGTAAGAAGATTTCAAAAGTTTTCCCAAATTGCCAGAAAAAAATCTGTAAGGTTTTAAGGCATTTTATTTTTAAGAATTTTAAAAAAATTGAAAGGAAATTTGGATTCATTTTAAAACATATTTAGGAGGTTTAGAAGTTTACGCAGAATTTTCTAACAATTGTAGGCAAAATTAATTATTTTACAATATATTTATAATCTTTGAAAAGATTTGACAATAATATTTAAATCTTTAAAAAATTTCATCAAATTTAAAAAGAAAATGCAGAATTTGGAATATTTCGAAAAAAAATATAAATTTTAAAAGGTTTCAAGAGAATAATTTTTTTTAAGATTCGTGGAAAATTTCAATGATTTTTCATTTCGAAAAATTTTAAGATAAAATTAAAAAACAATTTGCAAACATTTCAAAAGATTTCCAAAATTGTCGAAAAATTATCTGGAAGATTTTAAAAGAATTTTCTTAATTTTGCAGGATAAAAACAGATTTTAAGAAACATTATAATCAGTTTAAAAGATATTTAGAAATTTTGAAAAAATTTTAAAAATGATTTATAATTAGAAAAAATTCCAAGAAATTTAAAACAAAATGTAGATTTTTGAAGATTTTTAAATCGTTTTGAAAGGTTTCAAGAAAATAAGAAACTTTCCATTTAAAGCTGCCTGGAAGAATTAAAATGAATTTTTATTTTGATAAATAAATTTTGAGGGAATATTTATGAAGATTTCCAAAGCCACCGAAAGAGAATCTGAAAGATTTTGAAGATTTTTTTTTTTAATTTTGCAGAATTTAAAAAATTTGTTAGGAAAAATACGAATAATTTTAAGAGATATTTACAAATTATAAAAAATTTCAAAAATAATTAAAAACTTGAAACTATTTTAAGAAATTTAAAACAAAATGTATATTTTTAAAGATGTCGAGCAAAAAATTTAGAAGCTTCTTTACTTAAAAAAAAAAAAATTGTAGGAAAAATCTGAATTATTTGAAAACATATTTGGAAGGTTTGAAAAAATTTGCAAAATAATGTAAAACATGCAACGATTTCAATAAATTAAAGAAATGTAGATTTTTGATTATTTTCAAGAAAGAAGCTTTTTAAGAGCTTTGAAAGGTTTCAAGAGAATAAAATCATTTTCTTAAGATTACTGGAAAAATTTCTAATGAATTTTTGTTTTGAAAAATTAATGTTAAGATAAAATTGAAAGACATTTTACAAAATATTTCAAAATATTTTCAAAATTATCAAAAAAGAATCAGGAAAATTTAAGAGTATTTTTTTTTTATCTGCAGGATCTTAAGAAAATTTCATGAAAAATTCTAATCAGTTTAAAAGATATTTAAGCAGTTTTGAGGAAATTACAAAAATAATTTAGAACTTAAAACTATTTTAACACGTTTAAAAGAAAATCTAGATTTTTGAAGATTTAAAAAAAGGAAGCATTTTAGATTTTTTAATGGTTTTAAGACCAAAATTTTTTTGAGATTCCCGGAAAAATTTTAAATAACTGCTTTTAAAAAAATTAATTTTAACATAAAATTGAAAAGTATTTTAAGACATTTTAAATGATTCCCAACATTTTCGAGAAGAATCTGCAAGATTTAAAGGATTTTTTTTTATTTTGCAAAATTTCAAAAAACTGTAAATTTGCAACGTAACAAAATTGTAAAAAAAAATCAAGTAAGTTTAAGAAGTATTAATAAGTTTTAAAAAATTGAAACGATTTGAAGAAATTCAAAAACAAAATGTCCATTTTTTTAAATTTCGAACAATGAATTTAGAAGCTTTTTAAGAATTTCAAAAGCTTTCAAGAGAAAATAAAAAAAATTTCTCAAGACTCCTAGAAAATTTTAAATAGTTTTTTATTTTTAAAAATTTTTCAAGAGAATGTTTAAGAAGATTTCAAAAGATTTCCGAAATTGACAGAAAAAAATCTGATAGATTTTTAATTTTTTTTACATTTTTCAGAATTTAAAAATAAGTTTTAGGAAAATTTCGAATGATTTTAAAACATATTTAGAAGATATAAAAGTTTATGCAGAGTATTCTGAAAACTCTGGGAAACATTATTTATTTCAAAAGATATTTAAAAGTTTTAAAAATATTCGAAAATAATTTAAATCTTCCGAAGATTTCATCAAATTAAAAACGAAATGTAGATTTTTGTAAAGAATCATGGAAAAATTAAAATGATTTTCAATTTTGAAAAAATAATTTTATGAAAAAATTAAAAATTATTTCAAAATATTTCAAAAAGATTGGCGAAATTGATGAAAAGGGATCTGAAAATTGTTTGGCAATTTTTCTTTATTCTGCAGGATTTTAAATGATATCCTAAAATTTTTAAAAGGAATGTAGGAAATTTTAAAGCAAAGTTTATCAGTTTTGCAAGATTATACAATTTTTTGAAAAAATTCAAGTAAGTTTAAGAAATATCAAGAAGTTTTAAAAAGTTAAAAAAATTATCAAAAAGTTGAAACGATTTCAAGAAATTCAAAACAAAATATCCATTTTTAAAGATTTCGAAAAAAAAATTCAGAAGCTTTTTAATAATTTCGAAGGATTTCAAGATAATTTTTTTTAATTTCTTAGGATTCCTAGAAAATTTCAAATAGTTTTTTTCATTTCCAAAAATTATTTTAAGAGAATATTTAGGATTTCAAAAAATTGCCAAAATTCACAAAAAATAATATGGAAAAAATGTTGAAAAATTGTTTTTATTTTGCAGAATTTAAAATGATTTCCTAAAAACTCCAAAAAGAATGTATAAGATTTTAAATGAAATTACAAAATTTTAGAAAATACTAAAGTAAGTTTAAGAAACATTATCAAGTTTTGAAAATATTTAAAAAATAACTTCAATCTTGATAAGATTTCAAATCATTTAAAACAAAATGTAGATTTTTAAAGATTCCGAACAAGAGAATGAAACATCTTTTTTAAAATTCATCGAAAAATTGTTTTTTATTCACAAAATTTATTTTCAGGGAAATTTTTTTTTTAATTTCTAGAATTGTCACAAAAAAAATCTTAAAAGATTTTAAGGTAATTTGTTCATTTTGCAGGATTTAAAAAAATTGTTTAGGAAAAATTCTAATGATCAATAAAAAAATTAGAAGGTTTGAAAGATTAAGTAGAATCATCTAAAAATTTTGGAGCAAATTGATTATTTCAAAAGATATTTAAAGATTTTGAGAACATTAAAAAATAAGTTAAATCTTCAGAAGATTTCATGAAATTTAAAACAAAATGTAGATTTTGGAATATTTCGGAAAAAGAAGGTTCTTTAAAGAATTTGGAAAGGTTTCACGAGAATAAAATTTTTTTTTTTAGATTCCTGGGAAAATTTAAATGACTGTTTTGAAAAATTAATTTTGAGATAAAATTGAAAAAGTTTTCTAAACATTTTTTAAAAAGGTTGAAAATTGTCAAAAAGGAATCTGCAACACTTTAAAACATTTTATTATGTATTGCATTATTAAAAAAAATATATGAAGGATTTCAATAAAGTACTAAAAAAATTGGCACGGTTTAGTAATGGACAAAAAGAAAGATTTTATCGCTAAAAACCTAACCTTAAAATTGGTTGAATAGGTTAGTACGACACGGAATTGATAAGGAACATAAGGAATTAAGCGTACATAATTGTTTCAGTAATTCAATTTTATTCCGTTCCGGATTTAAATTCCCTATTACACACTTTTAATTTCCTTTGAATCTTTTTTTATTGACTCGAAAAGTACAAATAAATTCTACTCGTGATTAAATTTCAAATCATTTGGGGGCGTCAATACGTAATACTAATATTGATAACAATAGATTCTAGAAAGTTAAAATACGGACCAAGGACGAGAATTAAAAGTAAAATAAAATATAAAAAAAGTATAAGTATTTTGAAAATAAAATACTTACCCACGGCTGCATGGTACTGTAAAAGGGCATCTTGAAGTTGTCCTTTGGCAAGGAAGTCTCTTCCGAGTTGCAAATGTCTGTCAACTTCCAACTGAGTTACCCCGCCGACAGCTGATGCAAAAAACAGTAAATAAATCCAAGAAATGTATGTTCGGTAATTTTGATTATTTTTCCGAAAAGCAGCTAGGTTAGGAATACAAACCATCGAAAAAGACATCCAACAGAACTAAGAGTAGGCCGCAGTGAAACATGACTCAGTTCAAAATATGGAAATTGATCGACGGTCTGATGTTGTTTCAATACAACAACAACACACTGAATGAAACCTCCCAACCTCCCAACTCCGAGAAACTATCTTGCCGAAACGAGCAGAAACCAGGAAACTGAAGAGCCACACCGCCATTGCGATCGTGGTTCCACGCCATTGGTCCAACGCACGTCAAAACACGAGCAACACAAACTCAAACCAGTTCAAACACGCAAATGGCGGCAATATTTGAATTACATTCTCAACCGTAGGCTAATAAGAACCTCCTAAACTCAAGTATTTGTTGATATCGTTTCTAGTTATAAATTTATTTTTTTAATTTTTTTTAAACTGCCTTTATAAAATTTTAGAAATTTTTAAAAATATTTTGTGAAATGTTTTTCAATTTTATCTCAAAATTAATTTTTTAGAACCAAAATTCATTAGAAATTTTCCCAGGAATTTCAAGAAAATTGTTTTTCAAAAATTAAAAATTTTCCTACAATTTTACAAATATTTTAAAATATTTTCTCAAAGTAGGTTTCAAATGTAAAAAAGCTTTGAAATTTTTTGTTCAAAATCTTTAAAAATCTACACTTTATTTTAAATTGCTTAAAATAGTTTCAAGTTTTTAATTATTTTTAAATTTTTTGAAATTTTATATATCTTCTAAATTGATTTAAATTTTTCCTAACAAATATTTTCAATCCTGCAAAATTAAAAAAACAGTTTTTTTAATCTTCCAGATTGTATTCCGACAATTTTAGAAATCTTTTTAATTATTCTCTTGAAATTAATTTATCGAAATAAAAAATCATTTAAATTTTCCCAGGAATCTTTAAAAACATTTTTCATTATCTTAAAACTTAAAACTTATCTTAAAATTAACCTGTTTTGTTAACTTTCATTTTTCATCATTTTTTTAAAATTAATTTGTGTAACTAAAAATGTAATTATTCAATCTTTGGATGAAAATTGATTTTTCTTAGTTGAAAATTCCTATATTTTTTTAAACTTGCCTTATTTAGTAAGAAATTAATCTTTTTGGTTTAAAAGACGTCTTGTTATCAATAAACTATTTAGTAAAAACTGAATTTTTTATTGAGAATTCATTTCTTAGGTCAAAAGTTGAACTACGAGGGTGGATTGATAAGTTTCCGGCCTGACCAAGAGATGGCGCCTCTAGGCCTACCTTGAGGTGGCGTTCTATAGTACCATC
>JAUELO010000330.1:2017165-2028597 GCA_032357855.1 Amphibolips quercusostensackenii
CCAAATTAAACAAAACTGCGAGCGACAATGATTATGTATATTTTAAAATTTATTTTTTATGTCTTACGGTCACAGCAAAGTAAAAAACAAATCAGAGCTGTCATTTTAACTCTAATTTTTTTTAAACAAAAACTTCCACGACCTCAAAGTGAATAATCAATTCCTGTTACTCAATTGAAGAATATTTAACTTTAATCTTTATGTGTATTTCAATATTGTGGGAAAAATCAATAATCTAATAATTAGTTATTCAGTTTACAACATAAAAAGCATTAAATTATTCAACTACAAGCATTAATTATTCAACCCATATTTAAAACACCTGCAAAAATAAGATAACTTCTAAGCAACCTTAAGGATAAAAAGGCACGTCTCAGTGATCCAGGAGTGTATAAAATCGTTTTGTTTTGTGGCAAAGTCTATATTAGAGAAACCGGAAGAGCGGTAAGCCAACGTGTAAAGAAACATGAGAGTAAAGTCAGGCTTAAACATTTCACGCAATCAGCACTAGCTGAGCATCATATCGAAACAGAACATAGGACTTTATTTAACAAAACAACCATTATTGCAAAAGCATGCAATATTTTTTTTTAAGAAAACATACAGAAGCAACTAATTTCTTGAAACACTCTATTAAAATCATCAGGAATTATGGATATAATACCAATTCAATTTCGCTTACCGTCCTCCCGAGTTTTTAAAAAAATACTTGTTTGGCCAATCAAGTTCGACCAGCCACTACGGTGCGGCTGTAGAAACAATTATATTTTTTTGAACATTTTTTGCTAGATATTTACAAGCACAAGTCAAATATATTTTTTACAAATACTATATTACGAAATTATACCACATTTTGGTAGGTTCGCAAGGAGAAGCAGAAAATGTCTTCTAAGCATGATAACTCCTAATTTCTTTCTAAGTTTATTATTTAAATTTACTTTAAACACACTTGAGTTCTTTTGAATTTACACTTGAATTCCTTTGAATTCACACTGAATTCATTTTGATTCTTCTGAATTCCTCAAATTTAATCTATTCCCGTTCATTTTTTTGAACTGCTTAGAATGCCTTCAAACTCTTCTAAATCCTTATAAATTCTTTCCAATTTCCTTTTATATCTGAATTCCTTAAATTCTTCTAATTTCTTTAAATTCTTTTTATTGCTTTAAAATAAAAATAATTGAGAATTTCAGAGAATTCAAAATATTTCTAAATCTTAAAGAATTTCATCCATTTTTTATTATTTAAAAAATTAAAGAAATTAAAGATATTAATAGAATTGAGGTAATTCAAGGAGTTTAAGGAATTTATAAAATCTGTAAGATTCGAGAAATTCACGATATTTATGGAATCCCGAATATTCAACGAATTTAGAGATTTTCAGTACTTTAGCAATTCTAAGGGATTATGAATATTCAACAAATTAAGGGTATTTAGGAAATTTATGGAATCCAGGAAATTTAAAGATTTGTCGATTGAAAAAATCTGTTCTTTTTTCCACAATTTTGACATTTTTCGATTTTGACTTTTAGAAAAATGTTATTTAATACTTTCTGTTTAACTGCAGTTGATAGAAATTAAAATGAACTTGCGTTTGTCTTCTGACTTAAGGAAGAGATAGGAATGATAGTTGATGTTTATTGGCTCAAATTAAAAAATACCCGAAGACAATGTGCTGGCTCTACTAAGTTTGTCGGATGATTGACCACGATAAAACAATTAAGGCAAGTCAAAAATCTAGTCCTTAGGAATGACTAGAGCATCACGCCTGAGCAATGAATATATAAAATACGCGATTTTAAAAAGGCTTAGAGATTTTTAAAAAATTTAATCATAAAGAGGCGACAAAAATAGAAAATAGATAATCAAGCAAAGGTCTATCAGAGTCTCTGTAGTTGACGAACATCTGCTTAGTTATAAATTTCAGAGGCTTAAAGGCAACCAAGGTTGTTTTGTGCAATTTACAAATTTTGGAAAGTGCAATAAAATCCCTTCAAAATGACAAAATATTGTGAATAGATCAAATATTAAATTTTTTTTGTTAAAAAAAAGAAAATTAATTGCTACGCCGTAACATTCTGACCCAAGGGTTTAAGGAAAGTAAGTAATCGGTATCTGATGAAAAGCAGTAAGCAGACTTGAATTGAGAATTGCCTCAGTTTCGATAAAGTGAGTGTGTTATTGTTCGTACTTTAAAAGAGAGGTACCTGCAACTCATGTAAAGTGTCTTTTGAACGACATTACCACCACCTCCAATTGACTACCGAAACAAGGTGCCCTGGATGAAATAAAATGCCAATTAACACCTATTTAAAAAAAAAAAATGATTAAATTTTGTTGTTGTTTACTAGTAATTCAATCTGTTGGTAGAGTTCGCGCAATTCTCGGCTAGCGCCAACAAAATGTATTGCGGTGTTCGAAAATATGGAGTGTGATACTCATCTTCGCGAAAATAAGCGTTTCAAATAAGCCAGAAAGGCTTCAGTCGTTAAATCGCTGGCCAGTTTTAAGTGGACTGCCTTAGCAGCCTGACAGACAAAAACTTAAACGTGTGTTTTTATCTTTAAAATATTTTTGTGATATCCTTCTTCATAAGAAAGACCGCAATAATTTACGATCACGTTGAAAAAAGTTTGAGAGAATGACACTTTACTTCACGCTAAATTTGCCATAAGATAGTCAGTTTCACGGGGCTTCGTTGTAAAGCATTAACACACTTAAAAATGATGTGTCTTGCGGTATTAAGACCAGCTATTGGCCAGAAAGTCTTACGTACACCATACAATGTCGCATTTATTCCCACGTGCATGCGATTTACGTGCTCTTCTCAAATAATGAGTTTTGTGATAGTATGATATTTCGAAAGGATAATTGGATGCGTTTGAGAATCGGGTAGGTCAGCGTAAGTTAATCTTCCTCCAACTTTAAAAATATCTGTCTCGAGACAGCAAGCTAGAACAACTGTCAGCTTTTTTAAGTCGCAGAAGTTCTTAAAAATCTTATTCTCGTTTTAGTATACTTGGAGAGTTTTTAGCAGTCAAAGAGTTAAAGGAGCCTCAGTTTGAGGAACTTTATGTCCATGGAAAGAAAATTGAGGTTGAGCATCAGAATTTTGACTCAGCTATTGAAGATGCCGAGTCCTAAGAGTATTTTCGAAGAACACTTGTGGGCCTTGACCTTCCGAAGTCATATTAGCAGGGCTCTTAAACAATAAATTTGTAGTGGTTTTTCAGAAGAGTTACGCTACAACATCTTTTAAAAAAGACTATCTTCATTAAATATAGTTTTCGCCTGTGTACCTGCTTAATGACGGCAGTAAGAGCGTACCGAAAGCATCGAAACCGTGTGATTATCGAAAATAGATTTTCCTGAATATCTGGGCTGATCATGAACGTATAAATAATTAAACGATACCCCGGACGATGTCTTCACACTGCCGTAAAAACGACTTGCGTTTTTGTCGCCAGGCTATCTATAATAATTACCTCGTGATAAGAAAGAAGGACCCAGAAGCATTTTGGTTACTGAGAAACGAAATCTGTCCTTTATCCAAGTAACCTCAAAAAACTCGACGAATTGAGTGTATTGTAACAAGACAAAATTTTTAAGCATTATTATTTAAAGCTTGAAGCGACACCTGTTCTCTCAGCACGTGACACGGTACTCCAAGGGCATGTTTAGGTTAATTTCAAGAATTTAGGATTAATTTTTAGGGTCTTTTTTGTTGTTATTTATGACCTTGCCTCACCGCTCTTCTCAGCGAGGGACGAGAGATTTGGCAACTCTGTGAGGCTTTCAGAAAACTGAGATTTGCCCGGTGTCGCTTTTAAAATTAAGAATCGAGATTCGCATTTGAATCTAGTTCCCGCCTTTCCTTTTGATGTCTCCAATAGTCCCGAAACCTGTCTGGAAACCTTGGACGCATACAGAGCCAGGAATGACTCTGAATCATTTTCCCTAGGTTTTGAGAATGAACTGAATCGCTTTGAAGCGATACCTTTTTATGCATCAGTAATCCTTATGTGGGAGGAAGTCCTCGCATTCCTTACACGTTCCCACAATGCTACGGCACTGGACTGAGAGTTAAGCCTACTTCAATACTCCCGCGATATGGATGAGAAGCAGGTCTGTTTGTCCTAGATTTAACCGTGTGCTGTATCAATGCGGGCACTTTCGTTCCAGAGAGGAAGAGAGATTCCTTATTTACCGGAAATGCTTCGAATCTACTCTTAAATATTTTTAATTAGTTATAGCCTACCGTGAAGCCGCCCCTGCACCCATTTTCGTTTTGGCAGCACGCCTGAGAGCAAGACGAGCGGAACACCACTAACTACCGAGTAGCGCCGAGCAGGCAGCAATCAGCGCCGACCGTTTGGGACTCACCCAAAGTGGGTGAGACGCCGCGCTCGGCAACCTACAAGACACGCTCTCAATCGTTCGGCAGCCACGTGCCGAAAAACTGTCGCATCTTTTTTATCTTTGCTTATAACCGCCAGTAACATTTAAAATCAGTAAAGTAAACTTTGTGTCACCGCCCGAGTTGAGGTGAGGTCCACTACGATGTTTGTGACGCTTAAAGCTCTCGCGAATCCTCATATTTACCTAATTTGATTTTCTTTGTAGATTATAGTTTTGGAGTAGTGGGTTGAACATGACTCTTTCAGGTCTTCAATGCGCTATGGTATTATTATTTGATTATTGTTGTTGATTGTAGCTTGCGGAAAAATCGGTATTAGTTACCACTACTCTTTGCTCTATTTAATAATTTATGGTGACAGGTGCTCCGTGGAATTCTGTCCTGTCTTCTTTTGCTTCGCTTTTGCTTTTTAGGACGCCATATTGGCCTCGTGTACAAAAATTCAAGCTATCGTTACAATCTATTTTTGCAGATTTGTAGTTGCCCGGAACCTCACCTCGAATTTATAAATTTTCACTCTTCAGCACGCCATTTTGGCCTCATGTCCAATATTGAAATTGAAAAAAATCTATATTCTTGCATTTGGTAGCTGCCAGGAAAACCAACCTCAAATCAATAAATCTTAGCTTTTCAGGGCGCCATGTTGGCCTCATGTCCTATTTCAATCTATCGCAACATCCAGGTTTTCTGATTTTATACCATTTTTTATACCTATAAATAATCTAATAATTTTGTCTACTGTGAAAAATGAGATTCAGCTGCCTTTTCCTTATCTGACCGCAGTTTTGTCGAGCTTTCTTCCTTGAACTCTCATAAAGTCGACAAATTATAAAATTTGACAAGATTTCATGCAACTTTAATTTGCGTTTCAGCAGGACGTTTTGGAAATTGAGGACTATTGTACCGCCCCGAAAAAATCTAACTGAACACAGTTTTCTTAAACACTACAGTTTTATTAGGTACCCTGATTCTTACTAGGAAAAGCAAATCAAAGCAATATTCAGCCCCTATTAAGATGACGACATTAAACGTCTTATGGAAGACCGCATCGGACAAAAACATCTTGTCTAGAAACTTGACGCAGAGCCGGTTGATAGGCATGACAGGCTTTGCATCGGAAATTTCTTCGAAAGCTAAGAAATCTAAATTTAATTAAAAATCAGTACCGTATCATGATTTAACTTAAGCTGATGTGGAATACCTTATTTGGTATTGCGGATTCTGTGCTCCCTTTAAATAAATCTCAATTGCCTTTTGATGCAAACCTAGTGAAGTTGCTAGCTTTTCCGTGATCGAGCAACACTAAAACATAGATCTGAAAATGCGCCAGAAGGACGATAGTTGCTCTGGCTATCTAAAATGTCAATGATAGCTGTAGCAAGAACGACTTGTCTTGGAGCTTGACTTTCATAACTGATTAAAGTGGTTGTGACCTTAGTAGGCAGAGCCTCTGCATCGGCTGGTTACTCTTGAGAAAAATGTAACGAAGTATTAAACCTTTTTTGACATTTACGATATGATACTTTTCGACGTTGAACGGTTTTGTGATTCCCTGATAAACAATTGTTACACAACGGTGTCTTTTTAACGATCTTATAACGTTCTGGAGGAGACATATTCAAAAACTGTTTGCAGGAACCGAGTGGATGTTGCACTGAGCATTAATGATATGAAAACTGAGAATATTGTCTTTCAATCGACTGTGGTGGATATACAGGACTGAGAAGATCATGAATGAATACGCGAATGTGAGATGCCCGTTAAAGGCTGAATTCTATTTGCATCTAACAAATCATGTTTACTATCTGATTGCGTATTTTCAAGTAGCGAACGCCGCTCTAGAAACAAAGTCATCTCATTGAGAGAGGAGAGTTTTGTACTTACCACGATCTCTTTCTATTTTATACGAGTATAATGATTTAATTTCTTTCCTTTGATAAAAATAAGAAGAGTATCCCATTGATCGAGGGGTTGTTTGAGAGCCCTGCGTGCCCTAATTCTTTTTTAAACACTAATAATGAGCGAATAGAGGATTCCTTGGAAATACTTTGAATATCAGATACAGCTTTGAGGTGACTCTCTACAACATATTTTTTGTTATCGTATTGCGCTTTCAAAAGATCTCATACGGCCTAATAGTTACTGTCTGTTGGCTCGAGCAAAGTTATAACTTTGGTCGCTTTATATCTGACACATGCTTTTAAATAATGAAACTCTTGAATTTCTAGAATCGCTTGATTCTCATAAGACGTTGATTTAAAATAATCGTAAAAAGATAGCCACGTATCAAAGCTACTATGAAAGGTAAGCGTCTAAAGCTTTGAAAGTTCAAGTTGTACGCGGAATCTAAATTAATCGTGATCTAAACGCGCTTGATTTTGAAATTCATCATTACTTAAACGATTTCCTTAAGCACCGCCTACCTCCCAGGAAGGATGAGGGGATGAATTAACACTGAACGTTGACTGTTGACTAAAAATTGAATCTTCAATTGTATATAGGAACTTCAATGAGATAGAAGAGTCAATAACGAAGCTGCAATGTGTCTGATCGTTAAATTGTGTACCTTTAAAGCAGCTTCTGATGACATTGGTTGTTTTAAAATATGAAAAGGTGTTTCTACATATTTTTTAAAAACACTGCATATTCTGTAATAACGATTTTCAATGTCTGTTAGCTCATACTGCGCTTCTGCGCCGGCTTTATCTTCCACATTTAAATCTCAAGCGATTTGAGTCGTGTCGCACTTATCCTAGAGTTTAACATGTTTTTCTAAACAATCATCAAGGTCAAGTGCCTCGAAGTTGGTATTGCATTCTATTAAGACAATCAATTTTTCCGAGAAAGTTAATTGGCGTTTGATATCACCACAAGCTTTTCGCAATTTTCCCATCTCTGATTTTCCTGCGGAATTATCTAAAATGTTTGTATCTTCTGAATCTATTTTGGTACTAATTATTTACAAAATAAACAAGTTACACATCTATCCCGTTAAAATTAAACAGTTAAGGATACAAACAGAGATAGACTAGAAAAAAATTGATCATTCTATTAACTTAGTTTGACTTGAAGGTGAAATAATGGCGATCATTGACTCCTGAATGAACAGTTGGGATGATGGTGGTGGTGCCTAAAAAGGCTTATCCACCTCCCAAGTCCCTCTGCTTCTCATTGATCCGTTGGATTGAAAACATGATCCTTTAGATTAAGAAAATAATCCGTTGAAAGGTTATAAAAATCCGTTAAAAGGATATAAAGATCCGTTAAAAGGATACAAAAATCCATTATGAAGATATAAAAATCCGTTAAAAAGAATATGAAAATCCCTTGAAAGAATTTGAACTCATCTTTAGTTGAACATAAAAGCTCAATGCGCAGTATTAAATATTTTGATACCTCTGTCCTGGTGATGGTGCGCTCTTAATCACTTTTCACTTGAACGTATTGTTAAAAGTCACTTAGCTTTATTCGCTAGTCTTTGAAATCACTAACCTATAAAATGACTCACTAGCTTTTTAGAGTGACTAAGAAAAAGTTAACTGGGTTTGAAAATCACCCACAAACCTTTGAAGTCACTCAGTTAAAGTTTACTAATTTTCAAAAGTCACTCACTATCTTTTGGAGATATGAGGTTCAATATCTGAGAGTTTTAAAGACACTCAAATATAACCACGAGATCACAAAAGCACTTATTAATGAGAAATACATTTACAAAATTGGTTATTAACGAATATAGCCGTTACATTATCACAAATCTACTTTTTATAAAATAATAAATGCGCTTGATTAAATAAGATAGTAAGGTTCTTCACAGAAACGATGTAGCAGAAAAATGAAATCGCTGACGGGAAAAAAGTCTCCAAGTGGAAGAAAAGTGGGGAAATTTTAAAAATACGTGTAACCGAAGTTGAACCTTATCAATGAAAGTTGAGAGAGTGTCGACAACAGTTTCTTCTCTAAAATTTGTAAGGAAGAAATGGCATGAGAAATAGCAAAAAGGACCGACGAAGGCAAAAGATGGGACTGCAAGGTCGTTAGGCGATAATAAATGAGGGCCTAATGTAGAACCTTCGGCTTTACCGAGGCCTACCGTTTCCTTAAGTATTTAGATACAATTGTTAGGATGTAACACTTTTCACCATGAATAATAACTGGATTAGGCAATTCAAAAGATGGAGTTATTAGTTCTGTATCAACAGAAACTTTTTTAACTTTTTTTTCTCTTTTTCTGTAACATTTTCCGCAGAAAAAAGTTTGACATCTCTCGGGGTTTTTAAATATTTCGCCAATCATCGACCATCTACTAGCTGCTTTTTCCTGTCTGGTTTTGTACATTTGTTATCGAAAAGACACAAACTACAATGCTTAGCTGTATAAGAGTGAGCGATACTGAACAAAAATGTATAAAAGAGTAAAAAAAAAAGAATAAAGGAAAGAAGAGTATCAATGATTGTGCACTCGACAGCAGCGTATAAACAAATGTCCCTACGTGCGCCGCTACCTTGACTATGCGCAGGTCAAAATAACTCCGTTGGAATTGCTTGCAAATAACAATTTTTTAAGTGTATTATTTGGGGTTTGATTTTTTTAATCAATTTATTAATTTATTAATATTTTAAGTATAGTTCCACTGCTCCATGCAATTCGGAATCAAGTTCAGGTGTTCAGTTTTATAAACTACGCGCCGAAGGGCCCGCTCAACAGGTACTACTAGAATAGCGCGCGTATTTTTCCACTAACATTTACACTTTTCTCAGACTCACCCGCATCATAAATTTCATTGTTCCGGTGCACAAAAGAGCCTAGATCCGTTTTCGAAGGACCAGAATGTTATAGCAATGCATAAAAAAAGAAAAACTATAAAAGTTTACTGATGCAGGAGGAGCAAAGGTAATGAATTATGTTCTTCACACACCTTAGTTTAATTTGAACATTGTTCGAGCGGTATATATTTTCAACGAACAGAAGAGCACTGTTCAGGTTCCTTGAAATAGAGGCACTCGTCTTAGTACGAATATTCCATGAGTTTTAGTCAGTAAAAACACATATTCACAAAATTGTCACGATCAGTACAAGTGAGTTGTCGCCATGTCTGATAGCCTCGTGTATTCACACTTTACCGCAAGATGGAAAGGCAAGAGAACCTGCGATCGCGAAAAATTAATACAATTTCTATCCGAAACAAGTCTATATGAAAAATCAGGTTATAACTGCACCGTACAAAGAAACAAGTCAATTTTTATAGATTTTGTCATTTTTGTATTTGTCGATGGAATAACCAAATGTAGGCCGCTCTGCAACCCGTAATGAAGTATTTCGGGATTCTGCGCAATATCGTCTATTATTGCAATAAATTAAACTGTCGAAAATATACTTGATTCCGTATTAAGAGCAACTTAAACTTAATTCTTTACAGGGAGTTACCCAAACTTGATTCCACATTGCATTAAGCATTCGAGTTTTAAAGTAGAATTATAAAAGCTATCTCACCCATGAGAAGCAAGGTTGACCCGCCTATAAGTAAAGCAAGCCTGTGGTCAGTGGTCGTTGCTCCAGGAGCAAGCTGAACTAAACCAACTACGAGAACTATGGCTCCTAACAAGAGGCAAAACACCACCGCTTGCAATCCAGATACCTGAAAAAGAATTATTTTTTCTGTTGATAATCACATGCAAAGTCGTCTCTCTAGCTAATATTTTCAACCATCACTGATAACATAAATATGTAATACGAATTTTATTTCATATTAAAACTAGGTTGAAAAAACCAAGTATATTTCGCGAGAATGCACGTTTTAAACAAAATGTAAATGACCGTTTTCACTTTTCAATATTCAGTATCATGAATGCCCTTAAACAAAAATGTAGTTTAAGAAAAAACTAAAGTTTTTCAATTTTTAGGTAGAAATTAACATTTATGATAACTTAATCACGTCTCAACCCTCAAGGCACTCAACAATGGGAAAAGTTGATGCTCTAAAGTGTTCATAATGCAAAATTGAAAGATAAAAAGCTTTTATACATCAGCTGTGGTTCCTAAGAGACACATACACGTACTACATGCACGTCTTCCATTACGACTAATTGAGCTTTTAAGGAAGATACCCAAATGTTTTAAAAATATTGCATTTTCTTTTGTTTTTAACGAATACAGTCGTAGAATGTAATTATCCAATTATATCATCATATTGTTAAAGTACCAGGGAAAATTAAAAAGTTGAAGCTGTAGCGCTTCTTCTAACCTACCCCATCCTCCTATCCTCTCGGTCTTGCGCGGAACGATATCCACGCAGCTACTCGGGTTTAGCGCGTACGTTTACATGAGGATAAAGCGAGGGAGGACGCGAGGTTATCCGCTCGGCATTTCGGATCGAACGCTATCGTATTTGCCCGGCTTCGGTCGCCAAGCAGCCGAGAGCGTCCGTGCTCTTACCTCCTCAAGCTCCATCCTAGCAAAGGCGGTAAGAGTTGGGTTTGACGGGTTGATACATTTTAGCGCCCAGAGCTCGTCCGCCGCCATCCCTGCCTTATACACTGAGGAACAGTAAACTGTATTTGCAAGTACAAGAAGTAGGTCTAGTTCTGCCCGAGTGTTGCAATTCACGCGAGTCAGAATTGCACTTTCTGCACCTACTGCACAAGATATCTTGTTTACAACTGCTATGAATGTTTAAGAAATACTAAAAACAAACTTTGTTCCTTCGTCCGTGTCCTTTGCCAGCGCCCACATGCCTATGTGTGAAAAATACAAAGAGAGCGTGTATAAAATAAAGTTTTATTGCCATTGTTTGCTTACTAAAATAGTTACTAGTGAGTTCGGCAGACGCCCAGTAAGAATGCCACTTTCGCTTATCATAAAAGCATGACTTAATTCAATTGTAATCAGCTGGATAAATTTATTTATACAACTTGATAAAATAAAAAAATATACGAAAAGAAAATCTCTTAACATTTCCAGTAATAATAAAAATCTAAATAACATTTTATATTGGGCTTTCCGATGAAATTTCCGGGTA
>JAUELO010000330.1:2033740-2044144 GCA_032357855.1 Amphibolips quercusostensackenii
TTAAATTTTTCAATAAATTAAAAAAAAACTTCTTTACTCCGCTGGGAATCGAACTACAGGTCTTCAGATAGACAGTCGGGTGCTTTTACTACTATGCTACCAGAGAGATCAGAATAAGAATCTTTTTTCAGAAACACGCTGTTTTAACAATGGATATAAGTCAATACAAGGAATTTGTGTTATCAATAGAGGTGTAAACAACCGAATGTTGAAGAATCTTTTTCACCCACACGAATTAGAAATCAACACTATCGATTCAACGGATCTGCTCAAATAACAGAAATACATTAACGTTTTTAAAGACTAAACTTAAATTATTAAATGAATTTTTTCTGAAAAAAGATCCTCTTTATCTCTTCGCTGAGAATCGAACCACTGGTCTTCCGATTGCCGGTCGGATGCTTTTACCACTAAACTACTAGAGAAATCGAGATAAAAATTATTTTTCAGAAACACACTGTTTTTAACAATGGATATAATTCAATAAAATGAATCTGTGTTATCATTAGAGATGGTAACTACCGATGAGTGGAGAATCTCTTTCACACAGTGAAAACTCAAATTCAGTACTATCAATTCAATGAATCTCCTTAAATAATAGAAATTATTTTAAGTCTCTTAAGAATTATATCTAATTTTCAAAAACATTTTTTTTTCAAAAAAGATCTTCTTATTTACTCCGTTGGAAATTAAGCCACAGGTCTTTCAATTGCCGGTCGGGTGCTTTCACAAGTGAACTACTAGAGAGATTGTATTAAAAATATTTTTTCAGAAACACGCTGATTTCAACAATGAATATAAGTCGATACAAGTAATCTGTGTTATCATCAGAGATAGTAAGAATCGAATAGTGAAAAATTTTTTTACCTGCTAAAAATTAGAAATCACCACTATCGATTTAAGGTATCTCTTCAATTAACAGAAATACCACAACGTCTTTTCAGAATGAAATTATATTATTGAATTAATTTTTTCTGAAAATAGATCTTCTCCTTCACTCCACTAGAAATCGAACCACAGGTCTCATGATTGCCGGTCAAGTGCTTTTACCACTAAGCTACTAGAGAGATCGGCCTGAGCAGCTTTTTCAGAAACACACTGTTTCTAACAATGGATTTGAGTCGATACAAGAAATCTGTGTTGTCATTACATATGGTAACTATCGATCAGTGGAAAATCTTCTTCACACAGTTAGAACTGAAACTCAATACTATCGATTTAATGCATCTCCTCAAAAAACAGAAATTTCTAAACGTCTTTTCAGACTAATATAAAATTTTTAAATAAATTTTTTTCAAAAAAAAGATCTCCGTCACTCTGCTAGGAATCGAACCACATGTCTTCAAGTAGCCGGTCTGGTGCTTCCACCATTAGGCTACTAAAGGGATCGGAATAACAATCTTTTTTTAAAAACAGGCTATTTTTTAAAATGGGTATAATTTCATTAAAGAAATCTGTGTTATTATTAGAGATGGTAACTATCGATTAGTGAAGAATCTTTTTCACACAGTCAAATCTTAAACTTAATACTATCGACTTAATGTATCTCCTAAAATGACAGAAATTCTTTAACGATTTTCTAGACCAATATTGAATTATTAGGTGAATTTTTTCTAAAAAGATTCTTTGCATTACTCCACTGAAAATCGAACCACTGTTTTTCTGATTGTCGGTCGAGTGATTTTAGCACTAAGCTACTAGAGAGATCGTAATAAGAATCTTTTTGCAGAAACACGCCGTTTTCAACAATGAGTATAAGTCAATACAAGGAATCTGTGTTATCATTAGAGATGGTAGCTATCGATGAGTAAAGAATCTTTTTCACACAGTGAAAACTCGAATTCAATACTGTCGATTTAGTGAATCTCCTCTTATATCAGAAATTCTTTAAAGACTTTTGAGACTTATATCAAATTTTAAAATATATTTTTTTCTGTAAAAAAATATCCTTCACTCCACTTGGAATCAAACCACAGGTCTTCCGATTGCCGGTCGGGTGCTTTTAACACTAAACTACTAGAGAGATCGGAATAAGAATCTTTTTACAGAAACACGCCGTTTTCAACAATGGGTATAAGTCAATACAAGGAATCTGTTTTATTATTAGAGATGGTAACTATTGATGAGTGGAGAATCTTTTTTACACAGTGAACACTCGAATTCAATACTATCGATTGAATAAAACTCCTCTAATAACAGAAATTATATTAAGTTTTTTGAGACTCATATCAAAGTTTTAAATACATTAAAAAAAAAAGATGTCCTCTACTAAGCTGGGAATCGAACCACAGGTCTTCCGATTGCCGGTCGGGTGCTTTTACTACTAAACTACTAGAGAGATCGAAATAAAAATCTTTTTACAGAAACACGCTGTTTTCAACAATGGGTATAAGTCAATACAAGGAATCTCTTTTATTATTAAAGATGGTAACTATTGATGAGTGGAGAATCTTTTTTACACAGTGAAAACTCGAATTCAATACTATCGATTCAATGAAGCTCCTCTAATAACAGAAATTATTTTAAGTCTTTTAAGACTCATATCACATTTTTAAATACATTTAAAAAAAAAGATGTCCTCTACTCAGCTGGGAATCGAACCACAGGTCTTCCGATTGCCAGTCGGGTGCTTTTACTACTAAACTACTAGAGAGATCAAAA
Source organism: Amphibolips quercusostensackenii (assembly GCA_032357855.1). Taxonomy (NCBI): domain Eukaryota; kingdom Metazoa; phylum Arthropoda; class Insecta; order Hymenoptera; family Cynipidae; genus Amphibolips; species Amphibolips quercusostensackenii. The sequence continues at coordinate 2,036,402 of JAUELO010000330.1, forward strand.
TAAAAATCTTTTCACAGAAACACGCCGTTTTCAACAATGAGTATAAGTCAATTCAAGGAATCTGTTTTATTATTAGAAATGGTAACTATTGATGAGTGGAGAATCTTTTTCACACAGTGAAAACTCGAATTCAATACTTTTGATTTAGTGAATCTCCTCTTATAACAGAAATTCTTTCAAGTCTTTTGAGACTTATATCAAATTTTAAAATATATTTTTTTTGAGAAAAGATATCCTTCACTCCGCTGGAAATCGAACTACAGCTCTTCCCATTGCCGATCGCGTGCTTTTACCACTAAACTACTAGAGAGATCGGAATAAGAATCTTTTTTTAGAAACACGCCGTTTTTAACAATGGATATGAGTTAATAAAAGAAATCTGTATTATTATTAGAGATGGTAGTTGGTAGATGGCATTTGTGTAAAGAATAATTTTAAATTCGCAATAGTAGATCTTCTTGATCTGAAGTTGATGTTCCGGTCTTTACTGCGATGACTTTGGTAATTTATAATTGTGATTAAAGAGTAATTTTCCGTCATTCAAGGCGCAATCTTAGAAGAGAATCACTGTCTATTTGACTCAACGGAAATGTTCAGATCATCATTTATACCTATGTAACGAAGGTATGCATATCATTCAACTTGCAAGATGAATTCTTAATTCGCCTAAGTAGGTTTGTTCTAATTTTTTTGTTCGCTTTTGCTTCAGTCGCTCGAGTACAATCAGGCACATCCTAAATTATATCAAAATGCGCCAGGTGCAATGGTTCGAGAGACATTTCTTGAAACACGAAGCTGAATTAATAAGGTGCGGAACTTATCAGAAGTATTCCCCGCTAATCAGGCTGCGATGTTAATCGTTGGAATCAGAAAGCAGAAAATGTGGAGCGCATAGTTGCTCAGTCCCACGTGTCTCGCTGACTCGATTCGAGTGGAAATAAGAGGATAAAATCGATAAATGAACTCCTTTAAATGAATTTTTTCCGATTTAGAAGAAATCTTATTCACCGCAAAATGTGAGTTTATATGATTACTCCTCCATTACGAGCAACTGATGCTCTATTTCAATTAGATAAACATTTCCTACTTGCTATCTTCTACTCTTTAATTTCACACCTTACAAAATATCTTTATTTTCAACATTAAATTTAATTTTATATTTTTATATTATTTTATATTGTATAAAAAAGAAACGCGGTGGACTTTGATAGAACTCAACCCAAAGGGTCCTGTACCTATTGGTTTTTTTTGTCTTCTCATTACTGTCCAAAAGCGGCGGTGCCTTAATTTTTTAGGTAGGGGCAGAGGCATAGAATTATAATATTGAATGGCACAATGTGTACAAAGTATAATAATATTAATCTGTGAGAAAATTTGTACATACGTGCTAAATGTATAAATAAACATTAAATAGTAAATAATGAATAATAACAAATAATAAATACAGGTATGAAATTCATATTGCTGAAGATTTCAAAAAGATTTCAATAATTTTACAAAAACTACACAAATATTGCCAAAGATTTCAAAAATATTTCAAATATTTTGCGAAAATTTTCAAAGATTTCACAAAGATTTCACAAAGATTTCAATTATTTCGTAAAGATTTAAAAAATTTTGTAAAGATTTCAGGTAGATTTTAAGTATTGCACAAAGGTTTAAATAATTTTCCAAACATTTCGCAAAAATTTAAAAAGTTTCAAAAAGAGTTCCGATATATTTAGAAAATATTATAAAAATTTTAATTATTTTCCAAAGATTTCACAATGATTTGAACGATTTTCTAAAATTTCAAAAGTTTTACGAATTTTTTGCAGATTTCGGATAGATTGATAATATTTCACAAACTCATCAATTATTCCACAAAGATTTCAGACAGATTTTAAAGTGTAAGCAAAGATTTTAATAATTTTTCAAAGATTTTAAAAGGATTTCAATAATTTCACAAATATTATTAGATATTTCAAAAACATTTTTAATATTTCGCAAAAATGTAAAAAGATTTTAGAAAGATTGTACAAATATTTTAGTGATTTCCCAAAAATTATGAAGAATCTGCAAATATTTTAAATATTTTGCGAAGATTTCCGATATATTTCAACGATTTCTCAAAGATTTCATAAAGATTTAAAAAATTTCTCAAAGATTCCAGATAAATTAAAAGATTTTAGAAAAATTTCACAAAGATTTTGATGATTTCCTAAAGATTTTAAACATTTCACAAAGATTTTAGAAATATTTGGCACAGATTTGAATTATTTTACAAATATTATCTAATAATCCAAATATATTTTAATTATTTCACAAAAATTATAAATAGATTTCTGAGAGTTCACAAAGATTTTAATAATTTCACAAATATTATCAAATGCTGGAAAAATATTCGTAATATTTCACAAAGATTTTACAAATATCTCAATGATTTCATGAAGATTTCAAATATTTTATTAAGACTTGAATGATTTTAGTAATTTCACAAACGTTACCAAATATTTCAAAAATATTCGAAAAATATTGTTTATATTTTAAGAAGATTTCCAAAAATATTAGAGAGATCTTAAAACGATTCTAATAATTTTTTAAGGATTTCAAAGATTTAAATTATTTTACAAATATTATTGAATATTTAAAAATTATTTCTAATATTTCGCAAAGATTTCACAAATATCTGAATGGTTTCCTAAAGGTTTAATCATTTTTTTTTAAACTTTAATAATTTCAATAATTTCACAAACATTTTCAAATATTTCAAAAATAATTTAAATATTTTCAAAATATTTACAAAAATACCTGAAAAATTTTAAAACAATTTCAATTATTTTACAAATATTATAAAATATTTTTGAAGGCTTTTAAATATGTCGAAAAAATTTCAAATATTTTTAAAAGATTTCAAAATATTTCACCAAAATTTAATGAATATTTCAATGATTTTCCAAAATTTTACAAAGATTTCAATAATTTTACTAATATTATCAAATAGTTAAAAAATATTTTCAATATTTCGCAAAGATTTCAAAAGTATTCCAATGATTTTCTAAAAATTTTAAATATTTCGTGAAGACTGCAATAATTTCAATAATTAAACAAAAATTAAAAAATATTAAAATTTTTTTTTTTTAGATTCACAAAAACATCAGAAGGATTTTAAAACGATTTCAATGATTTGCTAAGGATTTCAAAAATTTCAAAAAGATTTCAAAGACTTCACAAATACTTCAATGAGTCCCCAAGAATTTTACAAAGATTTCAGTAATTTCTTAAATATTACGAATTATTTAAAAAATGTTTGTAGTATTTTGCAAAGATTTTACAAATATCTTAATGATTTCCTCAAAATTTAAAATATTTCATTCAAACTTAAATGATTTTCACAATTTCACAAACATTACCAAATATTTCAAACAATTAAAAAAAATATTTCGAAAATGTTTTTCATATTTTTGAAAGATTTTCAATATTTTTTTAAGATTTCAAAAAAAAATTAAAAAGATTATAAAACAATGGTAAAACTTTTCTGAGGATTTCAAAAATTTAAATTATTTCACAAATATTATTAAATATTTAAAAATTATTTTTAGTACTTCGTAAATATTTTACAAATATTCCAATGATTTACTCAAGATTTCAAATATTTTATCAAAACTTCAATGATTTTAATAATTTCACAAACATTATCAACTATTTAAAGAATATTTTAGATATTTCAAAAAGATTTGCAAAAATACCTGAAAGATTTGAAAATTATTTAAATTATTTTACAAATATTATCAAATATTTAATAAAGATTTCAAACATTTAAAAAAAATTTCAAATATATCAAAAGACTTCAGAATATTTCACAAAAATAATAATATATTTCAATGATCTTCTAAGAATTTCACAAAGATTTTAATAATTTTACAAATATTATCAAATATTTGAAAAATATTTTCAATATTTCGCAAAGATTTCACAAATATTCCAATGATTTCCTAAAGGTTTCATATATTTCATTAAGACTTCAATGATTTCAATAATTTAACAAACATTACCAAAAATTTTAAAAATTTTGTAAAGATTTCCAAAAACATCAGAAAGATTTTTAAATAATTTTTATGATTTCCTAAGGATTTTAAAAATTTCAAATAGATTTCAAAGAGTTCACAAAGACTTTGTTAAGTCCCCAAGAATTTCACAAAGATTTCAGCAATTTCACGAATATTTCCAATTATTTTGAAAATATTTGTAAGATTTCGCAAAGATTTCACAAATATTTTAATGATTTCCTAAAGATTCAGAATTTTTTATTAAGACTTTAATGATTTCAATAATTTCACAAACATTACCAAGTATTTCAACAATTTTTCAAAAATATTTTTAATATTTGTAAAAGATTTCCAAAAATATCAGAAAGATCATAAAACAATGTTAATAATTTTCTGAGGATTTCGGAAATTTAAATTATTTCACAAATATTATTAAATATTAAAAAATTATTTTTAATATTTCGCAAAGATTTTACAACTATTCTAATGATTTACTCAAGATTTCAAATATTTCATTAAAACTTCAATGATTTCAATGATTTCAATCATTTCACAAAGATTATTAAATATTTAAAAAATATTTTTAATATTTGCAAAAGATTTACAAAAATACCTGACGGAATTTAGAATTATTTTAATCATTTCACAAATATTATCAAATATTTTAAAAAGGTTTCAAACATTTCGAAAAAAATCCAAATATTTTAAAAAGATTTCGAAATATTTCACAAAAATTAATTAAATTTTTCAATGACCTCCCAAGAATTTCTCAAAGATTTTAATAATTTTACAAATATTATTAAATACTTAAAAAATATTTTTAATATTTTGCAAAGATTTTACAAATATTCCAATGATTTCCTAAAGATTTAAAATATTACATTAAGACTTAAATGATTTCAATAATTTAACAAATATAACTAAATATTTCAAATATTTTCAAAAGGTTTGCAACATTAGAAAGATTTTAAAATGATTTTAATGATTTCGTGAGGATTTTCAAAATTTTAAATAGATTTTAAAGAGTTCACAAAGACTTCAATGAGTCCCCAAGAATTTCACAAAGATTTTAGTAATTTAACAAATATCATCAATTATTTCAAAAATATTTGTAATATTTCGCAACGATTTTACAAATATTTTAACGATTTCTTAAAGATTTTAAATATTTAATTATACTTTCATGATTTCAATAATTTCACAAACATGACCAAATTTTAAAAAAATATTCCAAATATTTTTAAAACATTTCCAAAAATATTAGAAAGATCTTAAAACGATTTTAATGATTTGCTACAAATTTTAATGATTTTTGTTATTTCACAAATGTTATTAAATATTTGAAAAAGATTTCAGAAGACTTAAAAAATAATTTAATGATTTTTCAAAGATTCCAAATATTTCGTAAATATTTTAGATATATTTCAAAGATTGTATGAGGATTTTAATGATTTTTCAAAGATTTCAATTATTTCACAAAAATTTCATATAGATTTTAAAGAATTAGCGAAGATTTAAATAATTTTTAAAGGATTTAAAAAACTTTTGCATAAATATTTTATTCCACTTTAATGATTTCAATAATTTAAGAAACATTACCAAATATTTAAAAAATTTTAAAAAGATTTCCAAAAATATCAGAAAACTTTTAAGTCGACTTCAATGATTTTGTAAAGATTTAAAGATATCAAATAGATTTCAAAGAGTGCACAAAGATTTCAATAAATTAACAAATATTATCAAATATTTCAAAAATATCTAAAATATTTTGAAAAGATTTCAAAAGATTTCAATAATTTTAATATTATTTTAAATCTTTCGTAAATATTTTCAGATATTTAAAAAAAAATTACAATGATTTTCATTAGATTTTGAAAATTTTAAATATTTCAATACCAAATGCAAACGAGTCTTGTGATTCTCGATAATAGTCCAGGAAAAAGAGTTCTGTATTTACTATACGAAATTTAAGTAAGAAGTCAAATTCTGTCCACAACGAATTGTGGAAAAGTTGTAAGCATTTTTAATTTTTTGCGAAATAATTTTTATAAGTTCCTAAATTTAAAAATAGCGTGCTGGTATTACAGAAAGTCCTAGACAGTCTGGGAAAATATACGTGCGCCTCGATGTGCGCAGTCGAACATCAGTCGGCAATGCGAAATGAAGATAGGTGCAACCTGCAACATTAGGTTTGTCTTTTAACGCAAAAACCGTCAGTGAAGAAGATTCTTTGATTGAAAGAAATTTTTTCGAATTAAAAAAAAATATTTTCATCGACAAATTCTATTGAAAATTATTTACAATACAAGCCGATTACAATCCGAAAACGTTTATTATTTCGTGAATTTTTGAGAGTAAAAAAAAAACAAAAATAAATAAAATATCTTTTTTTACAACTGAAAATACAGATTTTCTAGGCTCCAATTACAATTTACTTTTGCATGTGTATTTCAAGATATTTGAGATAAAAATTAGGGTGGCAATTCGTCGGACAATTCCAAAATTCCCGGTCACTTCCCAGTTTTAAGTAATAAGATTAATTTTCTACCAAAAAAAAAACAATTTAAACGAAAACATCAATTTTCAATAAAATTGTTGGATATTAAATAAAGGGAGACAAATTTTTAAACAAATTATTCAAATTTCAACCAAACAAAAATTAATTTTTAACCAAAAATAGAATAGTTATATTTTTAGTAAATTAAATTTATTTTTAACCTATCTTATGAATTTTCAATCTTAATGATGAATCTTTATCTCAAATATTGAATTTTAAATCAAAAACATAAGCTTTTAACAAAAACTATAAATCTTTAATTGAAATATTTCAATTTTCAAACTGACAAAAATTAATTTTCACTAAAAAAACATAAATTGTCAACCGAAACTTGAATAATTAAATTGCAAATAAAAAAAATTGACATTCTACTAAACAGATAAATTTTTAACCAAGGCTATTATATGATGAATATTTAAATGAAATAATCAAACTCTAGAACTAAAAGATAAATTTTTAACGAAAAAAAAAGATTTCTACCAAAAAAAGACGAATTTTCAACTAAAAAATATCATTTTTCCACAAAAAAAGGAATAATTAAATTTTGAGTCAAAAAATGAATGCTTAACAAAAGAAATGAGTTTTTAATTTATGTTATAAAATGTTTAACTAGTATAATAGTTATATTTTTAGTTAAAAAAAAATAATCTTCAACCAAAAAGGAAACAAATTTTCATCAAAATATGTAGCTACATTTTTAGAAAAAGTCCTTTTTCATCCAAAGAAAATACAATTTTTTAATCGAATGGCTTATATTTCAAGCCAAGAAATAGATTTTTAATTAAAATTATAAATAAAAACATAATAATAATTTTTAAAAAAAGATTTCAACTTTCAAACAAATCATTTTACTTGTAACCTAAAAGATGAATTTTCAACTAACGTGATAAATATTTAACTGGAATACTTAAGTTTTTATCCGGTGAGAAGAGTTTTTAAACAGAAGATTAACTTTTAAATAAAACGATATTTTTTATTATTTGAGTAGAATAAGTTGAAGCTTCAGTTGAAAAATTACATTCAACAAAAAAACTAACCTAAAAATAAATAGTTGCATTTTTACACAAAGTAATTGAATTACACCTTAAGTCACCTTTAATTAATTTTAAACTTTGGGCACCACCAATTTTTGGCCCGGCACTGGTCGTTTCTCGCAAG
>JAUELO010000330.1:2045913-2059895 GCA_032357855.1 Amphibolips quercusostensackenii
CTTAACTGATTGTATAATAATGATAATAATTAGGACAATTCAAATTAAAAGAAAAAATAGAGGAGAGAAGAAAAAGAGAAACTCCCAAATCCCCTTTGTTTTTTTCTATCGTTTTTTTTTTGTTATTTTTTTTAACACAATTAAAAAAACATCTTCAAAAAACACTGTCAAAATTCCAGTACTTATTTAACAACTTGTTTGTGGTACTAAAACCAATTTTTGTGTGTTGTCCAAATTTGATCCTTGGATTTTTCGTTTACGAAATTTTTTGAATTGTCATAAAAAATAATAATAATAAATTAAATACATTACTTCTCAGTAAAAAGATTAATTTTCAACCGAAAAAGAACGAATTTTCAACAAAGCAGTTTAATTTGCGACCAAGGAGAGGAATTTTCAACGGAAATTATTAATCTTTTAAGAAACAAATGACTTTTTAACAAAAATGTTGAATTTTTTACAAAGAAATTGATTTTTTTACTTGAAAAGATTAATTTTGAACAAAATATTTAAATCCTCAAACAAAAGGATGAATTATTAACAAAAAAGTTGACTTTTCAATCAAAGAGGACATTCTTCAACAAAAAAAAATTAATTTTAAATGAAGAAGATTAATTTTTCACTAGAAAAAATGAACTTGAAACCAAATTTTTGCATTTTCGAGTAAAAAAGAATATTTTTCAACCAAAAATGAAATTATTTTGATTGTAAATGTTAGGGTTTTAACCGTAAAAAATGTAGTAAAAAAGTGAAATTTTAACCACGAAATGAAATAAGTATACTTATAATAAAAAAGGAAATATTTTTTACAACAAAAAATCGAAATTTAGAAAAATATGGAAATTTTTAACCAGATATTAATTTTCAACTAAAATTTATCTCCAACCAAAAAATAAATTTTTAACCAAGAAATTTATTTCAAAAAAGACAAATTTTCAACAAAACATAAATTTTTGACAAAAAAAGTTAATAATCAATCAAATATTTACATTTTTTAATAAAATAGTTGAATTTTTTACGCAGAAAGACGAATTTTCAATAAAACAGTTAAATTCACAAATAAAAATTAACTTTTTACTAAAATCATTTAATTTTTTTCAAAGAAGGTTACTTTTAAACTCAAAGTGAGTAAATTTATAGTGAAAACGAGAATATTTAAATTTTTAGCTAAAAAATTAGTTTTTAACAAAAAAGACGAAATTTCAACTAAATAGTTGAATTTTCAACTAAAAATTATTTTAAAAAATTAAAAATAATATTACTGTATTTTGAATTAGAATGATAATGTTTTTACAAATAAAACAAAAATATTTTTTAAAAATAGTTTCATTTTAAATAAAAATAATTAGGTTTTGACCATGAAAGACCAATTTTCAATAAAACACGTGAATTTTTACCTAAATACTAAAATTAAAAAAAAATAAATAAATAAATTTGTAATTACAAGAAAGAATATTTTAATTTTCAATGAAAAAAATAAATTTTTACTCGAAAAAGACAAATTTTTAAAAATATAGTTGAATCCTTAAATGAAAAGACGTATTTTGACAAAATTAAATTAATTTGCTATGAAATAACTTTTTAATAAAAAAAATAAATTTTCAACGAAAAAGAACCATTCTCAAACAAAAAGATTTATTTTTTACCAAACAAGACGAATTGAAAAAAAATATCACTTTTCATTCAAATGATTGAATTTTCAATTTAAAATATAAATTTACAATAAAAAAAAGTATATAAAAATTTTCAGTTGTAAAAAATCAGTAATACTATTTGTGATACGAAAAACTTGAAAACTAAAAAACCCAAGAATCCAACTATCATACTAAGACAACACTTAAATACCTCAATTCAAATCAAAAAAAAAATAATAATAATAATAAAGAGGATGAAAACGGCTTTGAATCCTCTTCCTTCTTTTTTCTATCGTTTTTTTTTTTGATTTTTCAAAACTAGAATTTAAAAAAAACATTCTTAAAAAATCATCAAACGTTTTAATGCTTATTCAAGAACTTTTTCATGTAAAAAAAAGACAAATTTTTGTGTGTTGTCCATATAAGATCATTTAATTCATCTTTTTTCATTTAAAATTTTTTCGATTTAAAATTTTAAAAAATTTTCAAAAAATCTCCAAATGTTTCAGTGATCATTCGGCAACCTTTTTCAGGCAAAAAAAAATTTTCATTTGTTGTCCAAATTTGATCGTTTTATTCGTTTATTTATTTAAATTTTTTCAAATCAGAATTGAAATCATTTTCAAAAAATCTCTAAACGTTTTAGTGTTCTTTCAACAAACTTTTTAAGGCAAGAAAAAAAACAAATTTTTGTGTGTTTTTTTTACCCTGATTTTTCAAAATCAGAACTTAAAAACATTTTTCAAAAATCATTAGAGGCTTCAGTGCTGGTTCAACAACCTTTTCTAGTCAAGAAAAACAAATTTTTGTGTGTTGTCCATATTTGATAGTAGAATTCGTCTTTTTTTATTTCAATTTTTTAAATTTAAAATTGAAGAAATTTTTTTAAAAATTCTCTAAATATTTCAGTGCTCATTCGACAACAACCTTTTTAATGCAAAAAAAAAATTTGTGTGTTGTCCAAATTTAATCGTTTAATTCTTTTTCATTTCAATTTTTTTTTTAATTCAGAATTGAAAAATATTTTCTAAAAATTTTTAAACGTTTTAGTGCTCATTCAACAACCTTTTCGAGGCGAGACAAAAACAAAATTTTGTGCGTTGTTCAAATTTGATCGTTTGATTCGCATTTTTTATAATTTTTCGGATTAAGAATTAAAAAACATTTTCAAAAAATCTCTAAGGGTTTTAATGCTCATTCGACAACTTTTTTAAGGTAAAAATAACAAACAAATTTTGGTGCGTTGTCGAAATTTGATCTTTTGATTTGTTTCTTTTTATTTCAATTTTTTTAATTAAAAATTAAACAACATTTTTCTAAAATCTCTAAATGTTCCAGTGCTCATTCGACAACCTTTTAGAGGCAAAAAAGAAATTTGTATGTGCCGTCAAAATTTAATCGTTTAATTCGTTTTTTTTATTTTAATTATTTCAAATTCATAATTGAAAAACATTTTCAAAAAAGCTCTAAACGTTTTAGTGTTCTTTAAACAAACTTTTCAAGGCAAGAAAACAACAAATTCTTGTGTGTTGTCTAAACTTGATCGTTTGATTCGTTTTTTCTTACTTTAATTTTTTCAAATTAAAATTGAGAAAAATTTTTGAAAAATCATTAAAGGTTTCAATGCTGGTTCAACAACCTTTTTAAGTCAAGGAAAACAAATTTTTTGTTATTGTTCATATATGATATTTTTATTCGTCTTTTGCTTATTAAATTTTTTAAATTTATAATAAAAAAATATTTTTAAGAAATCGTCAAATGCTTCAGTGCTCATTCGACAAACTTTTCAAGGAAAAAAAATTATATGTTGTCCAAATTTGACTGTTTAATTCGTTTTTTTTTTAAATTTTTGAAAATCAAAATCAAAAAACATTTTCGAAAAATCTTAAAATGTTTTGGTGTTCTTTCAACAACCTTTTCAAGGCAAGAAAAAAACAAATTTTTATGTGCTGTCCAAATTCGATCGTTACATTCGTTTTCTTTTACTCTAATTTTTTTAAAACGGAATTGAGAAAATTTTTTAAAAATTCATGAAAGGTTTTAGTGCTGGTTCAACAACCTTTTCAAATTAAAAAAAAAAAACAATTTTTTTTTGTTGTCCATATATAATCGTCTAATTCGTCTTTTGCTATTTCAATTTTTTTAATTTAAAATTTAAAAACATTTTCAAAAAATCTCTAAATGTTTTAGTGCTCATTCGACAACCTTTTCAGAGAGAAAAAAAAATTTTATGTGTTGTCTTAATTTGACCGTTTAATTCGTTTTTTTTTTATTTTAATTTTTTCAAATCAGAATTGAAGAACATTCTCAAAAAATCTCCAAACGTTTGAGTGTTCTTTTAACAATTTTTTCAAGGCAAGAAAAAAATTGTATGTGTTGTCCAAATTCAATCGTTTCATTTGTTTTTTTTTTAATTTTAATTTTTTTAAATTAGAATTTTAAAAAAGTTTGAAAAAATCTCTGAAAGTTTTAGTGTTCTTTCAACAACCTTTTCGAAGCAAAAAAAAAACAAATTTTGGTGTGTTGTCCAAATTTGATCGTTTGATTCGCTTTTTTTGCTCCTAATTTTTTAAAATCAGAACGGAAAAACATTTTTGAAAAATCATTAAAGGTTTCAGTGCTAATTCAACAACCGTTACAACTCAAGAAAAACAAATTTTTTGATGTTCTCCATATATGATCGTTTAATTCGTCTTTCGTTATTTCAATTTTTTAATTTAAAATTAAAGAACATTTTCAGAAACTCTCCAAATGTTTTAATGCTTATTTGACAACATTTTCAAGGCATAAAAAAATTGTATGTAATTTCCAAATTTGATCGTTTAATTCGTTTTTTTTTTAATTTCAATTTTTTTAAATCAGAATTAAAAAACATTTTCAAAAAATCTCCAAACGTTCAAGTGTTCTTTCAACAACCTTTTTAAGGCAAGAAAAAACAAAAATTTTTGTGTTTCGTCTATATTTGATCATTTGATTCTTCTTTTTTCATTTCAATTTTTTCAATTAAAAATTAAAGAACATTTTCAAAAAATTTTCAAATGTTTCAATGATCATTCTTACAACCTTTGTAAGTCAAAAAAAAATTTTTATGTGTTGTCCAAATTCGATCGTGTAATTCGTTTTTGTATTTAAATTTTCTTAAATCAGAATTGAAATCATTTTCAAAAAATCTCTCAACGTTTTAGTGTTTTTTCAACAAAAATTTTCACGGCAAAAAAAAAACAAATTTTTGTGTGTTGTCTAAATTTGATTGTTTAATTCGTTTTTTTACTCTAATTTTTTAAAATCAGAATTGAGAAACATTTTTAAAAATTCAGGAAAGGTTTTAGTGCTGGTTCAACAACCTTTTCAAATTAAGGAAAACAAATTTGTTGTTGTTGTCCATATATAATCGTCTAAATTGTCTTTCGATATTTCAATTTTTTTAATTTAAAATTAAAAAAATTCTTTAAAAATCTCCAAATGTTTCAGTGCTCATTCGACAACCTTTTCAAAATAAAAATAAAAATGTTATGTGTTGTCCCAATTTGATCGTTTAATTCGTTTTTATAAATTTCAATTTTTCAAAATCAGAATTAAAAACATTTTCAAAAAATCTTCAAACGTTTAATGCTCTTTCAACAACCTTTTCGAGTTAAGAAAAAAACGAAATTTTGTGCGTTGTCCAAATTTGATCGTTTGATGTGTTTCTTTCTATTTCAATTTTTTTAAATCACAATTGGAAAAATTTTTTTTTAAACCATTAAACGTTTTAGTGCTCTTTCAACAACCTTTTCAAGTCAAGGAAAACAAATTTTTGTGTGCTGTCCATATTTGATCGTTTAATTCGTCTTTTTTTATTTTTATTTTTTCAATTTAAAATTGAAGAACATTTTAAAAAAATCTTTAAATGTTTCTGTGCTCATTCGACAACCTTGTCAAGGCAAAAATAACAAACAAATCTTAGTGCTTTCTCTAAATGCGATCATTTGATTTGTTTCTTTCTATTTAAATTTTTTAAAATCACAATTGAAAAAAATTTTCAAAAAATAATAGAACATTTTAGTGCTCTTTTAGCAACCTTTTCAAAGCAAGAAAAAAACAAATTTTTGTGTGTGTTGTCCAAAGGTCATTTGTTTAGTTTTTCTTAAAATATAATTTTTTTTAATCAAAATTAAAAAACATTTTTAAAAAATCTTTAAATGTCTTAGTGCTCTTTCAACAACCTTTTCGAGTCAAGAAAAAAACAAAATTTTGTGCGTTGTCCAAATTTGATCGTTTGATTTGTTTCTTCCTATTTCAATTTTTTAAAATCACAATAAAAAAAGATTTTCAGAAAATAATGAAAAGTTTTAGTGCTCTTACAGCAACCTTTTCAAGTCAAGGAAAAAGCAAATTTTTGCGTATGTTGTCCAAAGATCGTTTGTTTCGTTTTTTTTTAAATATAATTTTTTTAATCAGAATTAAAAAACATTTTCAAAAAATCTCCAAACGTTTCAGTGCTCAATCAACAACCCTTTCGAGTCAAGAAAAACAAATTGTTAACTGTTTTTCCAATTTCATCGTTTAATTTGTTTTTTTAATGTCTATAATTTTAATAATAATAATACTAAATACAATTAGACAGTAACAATTTTCCATTTTAAATGTGTCAAGAGAAGGTAGAAAATAGGTTTTTAAGTAAAACATTAATATTAAAAAAATAATAAATTATTAAAAATAAAAACAAATATTAGAATGATTAAAGTATATACTACTTCCCCTATGGCCTTGCTCTTCTACGCTTGAGCGTTTCGAAGGTATTCAGACCTCCTCTTTCGTTTCTCCTTTTAGGTCATCAGTTTTCACTTCGGTCCTCAACTCCACTACTTTCCCCCTCTTTGCACATATTTGCGCCCGCGCAAATTCAGGATGATTAAAATTTAAATAGGTCGATAAAGGCCGATTAAAAAATTTATCGTTTTATTTTTTGAGTTGAAAAAACAATAAAAAGCAATAATTTTTTATAACACTTGATATTGTTTTAAGCAATTCTAAAAGCACTTATTTCGCGTTTTTGAAAATAGAGCTGATATAGCAATTGTAATAATTGTTTCTAATTACGTTTGCAAACAAGTTTGAATTTATTTATAAAAATGAATAAAAAGAGTGATAGTTATGTTTTTTAATAACAATTTATTTTGCCAGGAAATTTTTCTCTCGATGAAACGAAATTACTAAGCAAAAAACAAAAGTTATTACTCAAATAATATAATTTTATTTTTATTATTATTCTGTTCAAATAAAGATAGAAATTTGCAGTTTTTTTTTTAAATATTCAACTTTTTGTCAACTTTTCACTTAAAGTGAATATTTTTTTTTGATGCTTATTAATTATTTGTTCATAACTAAAAGTCAAAAAAAAGCTAAAAATGTCGCAAAAATCGCTACATTTCAGCATCACTCTAATAAAAGTTAGTTATCAACAATGTGAAATATGCAAGCAATTATGTTCTTCGACTTCTATCAATAATTAGCGCACTAAGCGAAAACTAGACTAAAATTTCAGAATGAACCGCAGCTCAAATTAAAAATCTTTCATGACCTACCATCACCTACTAATATTATTTTTAAATTTGTTCACAAAATTATTTTGCTAGTTTATAATAGGATTTTTTTTAAATATAACACTACTGAACTTGATGCAATTGGTCGTGTCTTCAAGCAGCATCAATTCCTTGAATTAAGAATCTTTCATAACCTATCACTACCTGCTCATATTGTTTTTTAATTCGTAAACAAAATTATTTTTCCGGTCTATGAAAAAAGCTTTTTGAATGTTGGGAATATAGAAGTACTAAATTAAATGTAACTGTTCGCGTCTTCGAGACGCATCAATTGCTCAAATGAAAAATCTTTGATAACCTATTATTACTTACTAATATTGTTTTTGGATTTGATTACAAAATTATTTTTCCGGTCTTTAAAAGAGGCTTTTTGAATGTTGAAATTATAACAGTACTAAATTTAATGTAATTGTTCGCGTCTTCGAGACGCATCAATTGCTCAAATTAAAAAATCTTTCATAACCTATTATTACTTACTAATATTATTTTTAAATTTATTATCAAAATTATTTTTCTTGCTTATGAAAGAGGCTTTTCAAATGTTGGGAATATAACAGTGCTGAATTAAACGCAATTGTTCGCGTCTTCGAGACGCATCAATTGCTTAGATTAAAAATCTTTCATGACCTATCATCACCTACTAATAATATTTTAAAATTTGTTAACAAAATTATTTTGCTAGTTTATAATAGGATTTTTTTAAAATATAACAGTACTGAATTTGATGCAGTTGGTCGCGTCTTCAAGTCGCATGAATTGCTCAAATTAAGAATCTTTCTGAAACTATCATTGCCTACTAATATTGTTTTTAAGTTACTTAAAAGAATTATTATTTTTTTGGCTAATTAAATGATTTTTTTGGCTTACAAATGGATTTTTTGTTTTGTTTTTGAGAATATAACAGTACTGAATTTCATGTCATTGTTTGCGTCTTTAAGACGCTTCGATTACCCAAATTAAGAATACTTCATGAGATATTATCACCTACCAATATTGTTTTTGAATTTGTTAACCAAATTATTCTTCTGGTTTATTAGAGGATTTTTTTATATTGAGAATATAGCAGTACTGAGTTGGATGTAATTGTTCCCGTGTTCGAGACGCGTCGATTGTCCAAATTAAGAATCTTTCGGGACCTATCGTCACCTACCAATAACGTTTTTTAATTCGTTAACTTAATAATTTTTCTGGTTTATAAAAGGATCTTCTTGTTATATTGAAAATATAACAGTACTAAATTTGATGTAATTGTTTGCGTCTTCGAGATTCATTATTCGTCCAAATTAAGAATCTTTTATAACCGACCATCACCTGCTAATATTGTTTTTGATGTTTTCAACTAAATTATTATTTTTTGTACAAAAGAGGATTATTGTTTGATATTGGGAATTTGATAGTACTGTTTTGACGTTATGGTTAGGGTCTTCGAGACGCATCAATTGTCCAAATCAAGAATCTTTTATAACCTATCATCACTCACCAATATCGTTTTTAAATTTGTTAACCAAATTATTTTTCTGGTTTATAAGAGGATCTTTTTTATATTTAGAATATAAAAGTATTGAATTTGATGTCATTGTTTGCGTCTTTGAGACGCATCGATTACCCTAATGAAGAATACTTCTTGACTTATCATCACCGCCCAGTAGCGTTTTTAAATTTGTTAACCAAATTATTGTCATGGTTTAGAACCGTCAATTTTTTTGCTATTGAAAATATATCAGTACTGAAATTAACGTAATTGTTCGCGTCTTCGAGATACGTCGATTATACAAATTAAGAAACTTTCATGACCTGTCATCATCTACTGATATAATTTTTTAATTTGTCCAAGAAATATTTTTTTTTGTACATAAGAGGATTTTTGATATTGAGAATCGAACAGCAATGATTTGATGTAATTTTTTGCGTCTTCGAGACGCGTGGTCTGATCTACTGACAAACTTTCGATTGCCGTTTTTGATTCATCAATATCTACTTGGCTAAATAATTATATTTTTGGTTAAATTTTGAAATTCTTTGTTAAGAATTCATTTTTTTTTTGTATTTTACATTTACTATTTTGTTGGAAAATCATCTTTTTAGAAAAAATTTAACTAACTCGCTGAGAACTCTTTTTTTTGTTTGTTTGCGAATGAAGTTTTCCAATTTAAAATGCAACTATTTAAAGTTTGATTAAAAATGGTGATTTTTAATGAAAAATTTATTTACGTGCTTAAAGATTTTAATATTTTCTTAAGAATTTGTTTTTTCGCGTAATTTAACTAGTTGAAAATTAATCTTTTGGTAAAAAATTTATCTTTTTTGCTCTTAGTAGAAAATCAATTTTCTTGCTTAAAAATTCCACAGTCTTGTTAAAAAGCCGGCCTTCGGATTTGAAATTCATTATTTACAGCAAAATTAATTTGGGGGAGGGGGTAATATAAGCAGAAACTACATTTTTACGTTTGATAACTAAAATATTTACAAATGAAAGTTTAAATTAAATTTATATGTATAAAGTACAAATTATTTGAATGTTGCAATAGAAATAATAAGTGTTGATGCTTTTTATGTTGTGAACTGATTACTTATTAACTAATTCTTTTAAAACTTATATTTTCGGAAATTATTTTGAAACCTTATTGATAAATAAAATTTTTATGAATGAAAGACACAATTGAAAAAATTTTTATTAGTTAACAATTATTTTAATGTTTCCAAGAATATAATTGTTTAATGCTTTTTATGTTGTGAACTGATTAATTGACTATTGACTCATTTTTTCTCACGATAATGAATTTCATAAAGATTTTATTTTTATTTTTCTCTGTTAAGTAACATAAATTCATTATTTATTTTAAGGTTACGTAATTGAATATTGGCTATAATTCGTATGATAAAAGTTCATTCATATTTAACATATTTCTATTACAATTATATAAGTTTTTCAATTGTTTGTGCTGCTTTGAAGTGAATATCTGAATTCAGATTGCAAAATGACATGTAAATATTTTTTTATTTTTTTTAAAGATTAGTTAATAATTTTACATGTAATTCAAATATCCATTAAAAGATAGAAATTTAGAAATTATTTCAATGTTTTAATAAAAATAATGGTTCATTTATTGTTATGCTGTGAACAGATAAGTTAGTTACTGATTCATTTTGCTGCAATAATGAGCTGCATATAGACTGAATTTTATTTATTTTTTGTTGAGTAACATAAAAAGTTCATTCACATTATTGCTTCAAAATGATTAATTTTTCAATAATTCAGCGTTTTTTTTTTAAGCACAGATTTACAATTATTGCCATAAAATAAGTATTATAATTATTTTTAAAATGTTATGTAAATATGATTTGATTATCTAGCAGTAAATTTTAATACACTGTTATTTTTCTACTAAGATTTCTATTTTTTTTCAATTGGTGCACAAATTTATTAATCAATTATATTTTAAAAAAGAAAATTTCAAATAAAAATATATGACGTAAAATTTATTTTAACATTTCAGTGCAAATAGATATATAATGATGATAATAATTTGATATAAATTTTTAACATTTACTCAATTTTTGAAAAACTATCAATTGGTTCAAAGTTACGAAACTTATAAACAATGCATAAAAATATAATGAAAAATCATCAAAATATATTGTTTCTGCACTTTCAGATTATGTAATATAATATTGTGAAAAAAGAAATAGATTTTGTACAATAAGAACCTTAAAATAAATGATTTATTTATGTTACTCAATAGAGAAAAATAAATATTGAATTATTATGCAATTTAATATCATGAAAATATAAATTAGTCGATATTAAATTAGTTCACAACATAAAAAGCATTAGACAATTATTTTCATTGAAACATTCGAATTGATTTTACTTTATATTTTTTTTAATTGCAAATTTTATTTTTAAAAATTATAATTATTAATTACCTTTCATATTAATTGATTAAATAAGCAAACTTTTGATGAAATGAAAACATAATATTGAAATCTAATTTTGAAAATTAAATTTATATACTCATTTAAGCATTAATATATAAATTCAAACATACAACTAACTTTTACTTTACTTTTTTAAAAATTTTTCTTCTATTTCTAAAAATGTAAATTATCAGTTACTTTTTGTACTAATTTTAACAAAAGTTAAAATACATTCATATACAATTTTAAAAATTAAATTCAGATACTGATTTCACAACATCCGATACATTTGAAAGATTATATAACTGAAATAGGGCTGTTTTCAATATAAATAAACTTTTACAATGCAAATCATATCCAATATTCGATTATTAAACCTTCAAGTAATTAATCAATTTATGTTTTAATTCATAATTTGGCAAAATAAGAAGCATTAAACTATAATGTTCATTAAAACATTTATATAATTTTGACTTAATATTTTTTCTTTATTTAAACTTTCAGTCATGAAAATTGGATTTATTAATAACCTTTTTAACTAATGCTAGAAAATGTAAGTCTTAATAAAATCAGTTAATTATTAATTAATCAATTCACTACATAAAAAGAATTGAACTATTATTTTTATTGAAACATTTAAATAAGTTTTACTTTATACATTTTTTTTTTATTTTAACTTTCATTAATAAATATTTAATTTATTAATAAGATTTTTAAAATATTTCAGAAAATTAATGTTTCAATGGAATAAATTAATAATAATAATGATAATAAATATTATAATGAAATAATGTTCAAAATTAATTTTATAGAAACATTCAAATAATTTTTAACTTATATATATTTTTAAATTTGAAATTGCATTTCTGAAAATTTAAATAATTAATAACCTCTTATTCTAATTCCGATAAAAATTTAAACATTTGTCCATATAATGCTAAAAATTAAATTCAGTTAGTCATTTTACAACAACGCACACATAAAAAACATCAAATAATTGTAATAAAATATTTAATTAAATAAACCTAGAATAAATAATAAATTTATGTTGCTTAGTAGAAAACAATTAAAATTCAATCTTAATGTAATTCAATATTTAAAAAAAGAAATCAGCTAATAATTAAATAATTAGTTTAGAATATAAAAAGCGTTAAATAACTATTTCCATTAAAGAATTTAAATAATTTTTACCTTATAGTTTTCTGAAAATTTGAATTGACAATAACCTTTTGAACTAATTCCAGAAAAAATTGAAACATATGGTATGTACATATGATTTTGAAAAGAGAATTCACTCATTCCACTACATCAAAAACATTTTAAAAATTGTGTGACTGGAACATGGGTATTTTGAATCTGAATAAACTTTAATTATACAACTTACAAACAATATTTAATTACATAACCTTAAAATAAATAATCAATTTATGTTATCTGACAAGGAAAAATCAAAATTATATCTTTATAAACCTGAATACAGTGAAAAAAATAATTTAGTCAATAATCAATCAATCAGTTGACAACGTAATAAGCATTAAATTAATGTTTTCATTGAAACATTGAAATAATGTTTACGTCTTATTTTTTTTCATCTTGAAGTTTCATTTCTTTAAAATTTTATTATTAATAACCTTTAATACTGATTTTCGAAAAAATTAAAACATATGTACATATAATTTTGAAAATAAAATTTAAATACTCATTTGAAAACACGACAAATTTTTTGAAAAATTGTATGAATGTAAAAGAGGTATTTTAAATAAAAAAATTAAATTTAATACACAAATAATAGCCAGCATTCAGTTACAGAATATTTAGGTAAATAATTGATTTATGTTTAGCATAAAAATCATTCAAAATTATTTTTATTAAAATAATCAAATCATTGTTACATTATATTTGTTTTTTAATTTTGAATTGCGTTTTCATTAATTTGATTAATTAATAAACCTTAAAAGGAATTTCATACAAAGTTAACATACATGTAGATATTAATTAATCATTTCACAACATGAAAAGCAATAAACAGTTGTTTTCATTAAAACATTCAAATAATTTTTACTTTATATTTTCTGTAAAAAGTTTAATTGATAATAACATTTTTAACTAATTTCATAAACGTGTAAAATGTATGTAGTGAATATAATTTCCCAAGCAGAATTTAGATACTTATTTCAGGTCACAAAAATTTACAAAAATTATATAATTGGAATAGAAGTATCTTTAACATGGACAATCTTTCATTCTACAAATCATACCAAATATTTAATTGCTTGAATTTGAAATAAATAATTAGCTTATGCACTCGATTTTAAAAATTAAAATTTCATTTTTATGAAATTTAATATCCTAAAAAAAATTAATCAGATAATAATTAATTTATCTGTTCACAACATAAAAGGCTAAAAGATTAAAATAAAATTTTAAATAATCAAAAATGAATAATTTAAAATAATTTATAATAAAAAAATATTCACATTATTTTTACTTCACCCTTTTTTTAAATTTATACTTGCATTTTTGCAAATACGATCTGTTAGTAACCTTTTATGCTAATTTGAGAAAAAATTAAAATATATTTATAAATAATTTTAAAAATTAAATTCAGATACTCATTTCGCAACATCAAAAGCACTAACAAAGTTACATAATTGAAGTAAAGATATTTTATATATAAATAAACTTTTATTATAAAAATTATAGACAATACTAAGCTCCATAGCCTTAAAGTAAATAGTTAATTTATGTACCTGATTGAAATAAATTTAAATGTAATCTTTATGTAATTTAATATTATGGAAACAATTAATCACCTAATAATCAATTGATCAGTTCACAAAATAAG
>JAUELO010000330.1:2096862-2115070 GCA_032357855.1 Amphibolips quercusostensackenii
ATATATCATAAGGTACTTAATTTATTTAAAAGTAAGATATTATACGTTTCGATAAATTTAAATTCATATAAATTATTTTACGTATACCTCTGCCTTTATTTGATGATTACCCAGTGTAGGTTGCATTGTCCACTGCGAAAATTTTCTCTACTTGAATTAAAGGAATGTAATATTGATGACGTCTAGTCAAATATTTTTTTGACTGAAAGAAATAATTTCTAAATAAGAATGATTTTTTCATTTGATAGGCATTATATCTTAATACAAGAAAATATTTTATCGTTAGCAAAACCTTCCTACGTAAATAATCATCAATAAAAAATACGAATGTATCCAAAACAATAAATTTGATTTGATTGATAGATAAAACACTAGACGCTTCAATAAAATAAATGTAAAATGAATTATTTTACATATATATGTGCTTCTAATTAATGATTATCCAGTGTGGGAAGGTTTTCCCTAATCTTTTTTTCTGAGTATACATGTGTAGACACACAGCTACTGGCTACTGGATAGCAGATAGTGTAGGTTGTAGTGAGGAGATTCTCGTGACGAGATTAATTTTTGGGCCGCTTTCACCCAATAGTCCCCCTTTCTACCGCTCTAGGGCCACCTGGTCAGGTATCGCATTCTCGTACATTTTTTTGGCTTCACTTGACTAAACGGCATTGATATTCCTCTTGAGATCAATGAATGATGCTGGGACGATGATGACCTTAATAAAACAATGCATGCAGATTCAAGATTCCTGTTTTCTACGCCCCACGAACAGATTTTCTTGCTTAAACTATTTAGAAAACCTCTTTCAATGCGGATCATGATTCCTTTTGTATTCATTTGATGCAATCGCGAGATTTTATTTTTTTCTTTGCTCAACTGTTGAGGTCACACTGATTTATTTAATGTTTCGTAACGAGAAATTTCACGATAAAGGCCTCTGATGATGATTAGTTCAACTTTTTTTATAGAGTTCATCCATAAATTATGTAAAAACTTTTGGGGAAGGATGTAAATTAATACTGTTACGCAATATTTTTAGCAAATTAACCCTATGGAAAATTCATCTACACTCAGAAAATTGTTCACTTGAAATGAACAAATTCTTTCTTTCAGAGGCAGTGGAGCCCAAGGGGGGCATAGGAGGCAATGCTCCCTCAGAAATCAACTAAAAAGAGGCGAGGTATTGTTTTGGGGGGGGGGGGGGGGGGGGGGGGGGGGGGGGGGGGGGGGGGGGGGGGGGGGGGGGGGGGGGGGGGGAGGCGAGGTATTGATTTGCCCCCCCCCCCCGCCCTCTAGAATCGAATAATTAAATTCATTGGATTGTTCAAATTTTTTCAAAAATCTACCTTAAATCTTTTTGAAATAATTGAAGTATTTGTGAAATCTTTTAAATCTGTCCGGAATCTTTGCGAAATCTTTACAATTTTTGTAAAATCTTTTAAAATCTTAAAAAATTATTTGAAATATTTTTGAAATATTTAATAATATTTGTGAAATTATTGAAAACTTTGTGAAATCTTTGGTAAATCATTGAAATCTTTGGGCACTCCTTGAAATCTATTTGAAATCTTTGAAATCCTTAGAAAATCATTCAAATCGGTTTGAAATCTTTTTAAAATTTTTGGAAATTCTTTGAAAATTTTGAAAATATTTGGTAATGTTTGTGAAATTATTGAAATCACTGAAATATTAATAAAATATTTGTAATCTTTAGGCAATCATTAAAATATTTGTGAAATCTTTGTGAAATTTTTGTGAAATTTTTGCGAAATATTAAAGAAATTTTGAACATATTTAATAATATTTGTGAAGTTTTGAAATCTTCGTGAAATCCTCAAAAAATTATTGAAATCTTTGAAAAATCATAAAATTCTTTGTGCAATCTTTAAAATATACCTAAAATCTTTTCTAAATATTTAAAATCTTTGTGCAATTTTTGGAAAATCATTGAAATATTTATGAAATCTTTTAGAATTTTTTTCAAATATTTGGCAATATTTGTGAAATAATTGAAATTTTTGAAATCCTTAGAAAATCATTAAAATTGTTTTGAGATCTTTCTCATATTTTCGGAAATCTTATAACAATATTTGGAATAATTTTTAAATATTTGGTAATGTTTGTGAAATTACTAAAATCATTTAACTCTTAATAAAATATATTAGAAATCCTCAAGAAATTATTGAAATATTTGTAAAATCTTTGTGAAATCATTGAAATCTTTGTACAATCTTCAAAATATATCTGAAATCTTTCCGAAATATTTAAAATCTTTGTGAAATTTTTAAAAAATCATTCAAATATTTGTGAAATCTTTTGAAACCTTTTCAAAATATTTGACAATATTTGTGAAAAAATAAAAATGTTTAAAATCCTTAGAAAACCATTAAAATTGTTTTGTGATCCTTCTCATATTTTCGAAAATCTTTTAAAAATATTTAAAATAATTTTGAAATAATAAATAATGTTTGTGAAATTACTGAAATCATTTAACTCTAAATAAAATATATTTGGAATCTTTAAAAAATTATTGAAACATTTGTAAAATCTTTGTGAAATCATTGAAATCTTTGTATAATCTTTAAAATATATCTGAAATCTTTCCGAAATGTTTGAAATCTTTGTGAAAGTTTTGGAAAATCATTAAAATATTTATGAAATTTTTTGGAATCTTTTTAGAATATTTGACAATATTTGTAAAATAAATAAAAATTTTAAAATCCTTAGAAAATCATTAAAATTGTTTTAAGATCTTTCTCATATTTTCGGAAATCTTTTAAAAATATTTGAAATAATTTTAAAATATTTGGCAATTTTTGTAAAATTATTGAAATTATTTAACTCTGAATGAAATATTTGAAATCTTGAAGAAATCATTCAAATATTTGTGAAATCATTGTAAAATCATTGATATTTTTGTGCAATCTGTAAAATGTTTCTAAAATTTTTGCGAAATATTTAAAATCTTTAGGCAATCATTGAAATATTTGTGAAATTTTTGTAAAATTGTTGCAAAATATTTAGAAAATTTCAAACATATTCAGTAATATTTGTGAAATTCTGAAATCTTCGTAAAATCCTTAAGAAATCATTGAAATCTTTGTGAACTCTTTGAAAGCTATTTGAAATTTTTGTGAAATAATTGAAATCTTTAAAATCCTTTAAAAATCATTGAAATCGTTTTGAAATCTATCTAAAATCTTTGCGAAATATTTGAAATATTATCGAAATTATTGAAATCTTTGGAAAATCATTTAATTCTTTGTACAATATTTAAAATATATCTGAAATCTTTTTGAAATTTTTGGAAAATCATTAAAATATTTATCAAATCTTTTGGAACTTTTTCAAAATATTTGACGATATTTGTGAATTAATTGAAATTTTTAAAATCCTTAGAAAATCATTAAAATTGTCTAAAGATCTTTCCCATATTTTTGAAAATCTTTAAAAAATATTTGAAATAATTTTGAAATATTTGGTAATGTTTGTAAAATTACCGAAACCATTTGTTTTTAAGTAAAATATATTTGAAATCTTTAAGAAATTATTGAAATATTTGAAATCTTTGTAATATCTTTGGAAAATCATTGAAATATTTGTGAAACCTTTATGAAATTGTTTGGAATCTTTTCAAAATATTTGAAAATATTTGTAAAATAATTAAAATCATTAAAGTCGTTTGGATATCTTTCTGATATTTTTGGAAATCTTTAAAAAATATTCTAAATATTTCTGAAATATTGAAGAATGTTTGTAAAATTATTAAAATCATTGAAGTCTAAATGAAATATTTTGAATCTTCAACAAAACATTAAAATATTTGTGAAATCTTTGTAAAATCTTTGTGGAATCATGAAAATTTTTGCACAATCTTTTAAATATTTCTTTGCAATCCATAGAAAATCATTAAAATCGTTTTAAAATCTTTCTGATATTTTTGGAAATCTTTTAAAAATATTTGAAATATTTGGTGATGTTTGTAAAATTATTGAAATCATTAAAATCTTAATGAAATATTTGAAATCTTTAGGAAATTATTGAAATATTTGTGAAATCTTTGCCAACTATTGAAAATAGTTGAAATCATTTGTGAAATTATTGAGATCTTTGTAAATTTCTTAAGAAATCATTGGAATCTTTGAGATTTATTTAGAATTTTTGTGAAATAATTAAAATATTTTTGGATTATCTGATGATATTTGTGAAATTAATAAAATCTTATAAAAAATATTCGTAAAACTTTCAGGAATCTTTAAAATCTTTAGAAAATCATTTAAATATTTGTGAAATTTTACTAATATCTTTAGAAATAATTTGTGAATATTTGGTAATATTTGTAAAATTATTAAAATTATTAAAGTATTTCTGAAATCTTTTTAATTTATCCGAAATCTCTGCGAAATCTTTAAAATCGTTACAAAATTGTTGAAAAATCATTTAAATCTATTTGAAATCTTTGCGAAATATTTGAAATCTTCGAAATCTTTGGGTGATCATTAAAATATTTGAACGATCTTTCTTAAATCTTTTGAAATCTTTGCGAAATATTTAAAATATTTTTCAAATTTTTGATAATATTTGTGAAATTATTGAAATCCTTGTAAAATCTTTGAGAAATCATTGAAATCTGTGCGCACGCTTTTAAATCTATCTAAAATCTTTGTAAAATAATTTATGTGTTTGTGAAATATTTTCAATCTATCTGAAATCTACAAAATATTCGTAAAACTTTTGAATCTCTGGAATATCCCTTAAATCTTTGTGAAATCTTTGGACATCTTTGCAAAATATTAAAAATATTTTTGAAATATTTTGTAATATTTGAGAAATTTGTGAAGTTTTTGGAAAATAATTAAAGTATTTCAGAAAACTCATCAATCTATCTCAAATATGTGCTAAATATTTGAAATCTTAGAAAATTTCTGAAAAACTATTTAAATCATTGTGCAATCTTTGAAATATATCGGAAATCTTTGTGAAATCACTTAAATCTATATGAAATCTATCCGAATTCTTAGAAAAATCATTGAAATCTTTGTAAAATATTTTAATATATTGAAGATCTTTGCGAAATCTTCTAAATTCTTGCAAAATCTTTGTAAAAAAAATCGAAATTTTTGTGCAATATTTGAAATCTACCTCAAATCTTTAAGAAGTTTTTAAAATCTTTGCTAAATAATTGAAATCTTTGTGAAATCTTTTTAAAATCTTTGAAAATCTTCGCGAAATATTTGAAATATTTTTTTAATATTTGGTAATATTTGCAAATTTGTAAAAACTTTAGAAAATCATAAAAAACTTTGTGAAATCTTTGTCAAAATGAATTTTATACCTGTATTTATTATTTTTTATTATTATTTATTAACTATTTATTGCTTATTCATATATTTTTAATTTATGTAAAATTTTTGCGCAGCATAATATTATTATACTTTGTACACATTATGCTATTTATTATCAAAATTTTATGCTTCTGCCCCTACCTAGAAAAAAAAGTCCCCCGCTTCTGCTTTCTTTAATATAGGGTTCAACAAATATTATCTTGATTTAAACACGACATTGTTTAATTTGAAAAATTTATTTTAAATCAAACAAATTCTGTCTTAGATGCAGGATCAAGAAAATATTTGTTTTATTAAAATAAACACTTTTCTGAGTTTATCTAAAATTAGAGTATAACTTTAATATTCATTAATTACAATAAATTGTAGCGACGTTATAAAGAATTTAATAGCGGTATGATTAAAATAGTATTTCTATCTTTTTTCATTTTCCTGCAGAAAAATTTTTATAAAAACCGAGTCTTTTTTACAATATTTCAATTCACTACTTCCCTTAAAATTATTCAAAAATTTGTATGTGGATTCGGCTTTCCACCATTTACAAAATACATCCTCAGATAAGATCATAGCGGAAACCTTCCAACAGTAGATAATCATTCATCAAAAATACTAATGTATGTGAAAGAATTCATTAAATTTAACTAATAGTTAAGACACTATGCGCCATTAACTTAAAAACAAAATTAATTATTTATTTTTTATTTTTGCTCTTAATTAATGATTATTCACTCTAGACAGCTTTCCCTATACTTTTCTAGATTTGACGACAGATTAAACAGGAAGTAAAAATATATAGAGCCTTAAGTAAAAAAATTGCACTTTTCTAAATTGTTATTATAAGTATAAAATTAGCATATATAATAAAAGATTTGAGAAAATTGTATAATTTTGTTTTATTACATTTTAATTAGCGTTCATTATAATCACAATCGTTAGTCAAAATGTTCCGGTTATTTTAGTTCATGTTTTTGATTTTGATTGATTAATTATCAAATCAAAATATACGCCTAAATTTTAAGTTTTATAAAATAAATTTAACAATTTTAAATTAAATATCGACTTCCGGTAATCTGTATCAGAAAAAAATATTTATTGGCTCTCCGTCAAGGAAATTTTTTTTCGATTTAAACAAATTTCTTTAGTTCAAATAAATGGTTTTTGTTCTAATAAGTATTTTTTTAAATTAACAATGATTTTCTTAAGTAAGAGCTTTTTTTGCGTAAATAAAAAATATATGTTGAACATAGGCTTTGTTTAATTAAAACAATATATTCTTTTGAGTGATTCAGAAATTTCAAATCCTTCTTATGTTTTCCATTTTTTAAACTGATCCATTTCAAAGATTGTTACAATTGAAAATTCGCAAATTTTGTTAATTTTTAATTTTTTCAATTTGAAATAATAAAATATTGAATTCCTTCTTACATAATTCTATCCTGAAGATTGACAATTAAAACTTGTTTGATTTCAAAAATGTATAAATCAACATTCTAACCTTTTGATGATTTTGAAGATCAAAAGCCAAAAGTTTTGAATTCTAAATGTTCTTAAATAAAAAAATTTCGAATGCAAGTCATTAGAATTACAAAACTTTTCATTAAAAAACTGAAAATTTGCATAGTTTTAAATTTTGAATTATCAAAATAAAAAAATTTTTATTTTAAAGAATTACAATTCAGATTTCTACAATTTTCAAGAGGTGCAATTCAAAATTCTTGAATTTTTAAAATACGAAATTTCAAACTTTATTATTTTTTAAAAAATTTAAAAATATGTCAAAACGTAATTTTTTTGGTTAAAAATTTCGCAATTTCGCTAAAAAACTCAACTATTTGGATGAAGATTTAAAAATTCTGTTAAAAATTTTTCTTTCTCTATTAAATAAAGAATATTTTTATTACTGAAAATTTAACTCTTTTGTTCTAAATTCGTTTTTTTGTTTGATAATCAATTAGTTTTGCTGAAAATTTAATATTTTTTTGCATCGAAATGCAACTGTTTGTTTAAAAATTAATAGGTTCTGCTTAAGTATTTTACTATTTTTGATTGAAAATTTGACTATTTTTTTTTAAATAACCTTTTTTTGATAGAAATTTTATTTATTAATTATGAATCCAATTATTTTTTACAGAATGTTTAATTTTTTTTTAGAAATTCAACTGTTTCATTTGAAATTCGTCTTTGGTGGTTAAAAAATCTGTTGTCTTTTAGCATTCGATTATTTTTTAGAAAGTTTGTTATTGCTGAATTCCTTTGTTAAAATTCTATTTTATTTTTGGTTAATGATTTATCATTTTAAATAAAAATACATTTTTTCGTTAAAAATTTACCTATTCTGCTGAAAATACGTTTTTCTTATGTTTCAAAATCAATTATTCAAACTGAAAATTTAACTATTTTAGGTAATGATACATCATTTTTGTTGAAAATTTGTCTCTTTAGTTTATAACTAAACTATTTTTTCGTGAATTAGTTTTTTTAGTTAAAATAATTTTTTGAAATTAAAAATTCAATTATTTAATTCTTGTTAAAGAATTTGTATTTTTTGGCTAAATCTTATTATTTTTTTTAAAGATTTAATAATTTGGTAAGCGATTAAACAATTTTACTTAAAGTCATTCTTTTTGGATAAAAAATACTGTTTTTTCGAAAATTCGTCTTTTTGGTTCAAAATTTTTATTTGTTTTAGTATTCAACTATTTTTTTTAAATTTGGTTTTTTTGTTGAAAGTGGGATTCTTTTGTTAAAAATTAATATTTTAGTAGGCGCTTCATTATTTTTGTCAAAAATTAATCTGTTTCGTTAAAAATGTAACAAATGTGTTAAAAATTCGTCTTTTTTACTGAAAATTAACTTTTTTAATTGAAAATTCAGCTATTCTAGTTAAGGACATATAATTTTAGTTAAATATTTGTTTAATTGTTTTAAAATTAAACTATTTGTTTTTGAATGTAAATTTAGCTATTTTGTTGACAAGTGATTTTGTCTATTTTTTTAAAAAGTGTTTTTTTGGTAGAAAATAAATTTTTTAACCATAAAATTAACTATTTAATTAAAAATTTGGTTTCTTTTAGTTAACAATTAATTGTTTAAACTGAAAATTTGACTATTTTATTCTGGGTTAAGAATTTTTTTCAGTTAAAAAATCAACTATTTGGTTAAATATTCAACTGTTTGGTTGAAAGTTGTACTTCTCTTCTAAAAATTTATTTCTTCGGTTGACTATTTATCATTTTAGTTATAAAAATTTATCTCTTTGGTTGAAAGTTGAACCGCTTGTTTGAAAGTTAAACTATTTGTTAAAAATGTTTTTTTTTGTTCAATAATCATCCTTCTAGTTGAAAATTCAACTCTATTCCTAAAAATATGTCTTTTTTAGTAGGAAATTAATTTTTTCTTTGAAAGTTTACTTATTTAATTTAAAGTAGAACTTCTTTATTAAAAATCCATTTTTTGGTGAACGATTTATTACTGTAGTCGAAAATTTATCTCCTTGGTTGAAATTTGAAATATTTTGTGTAAAATTCATTTTGTTAGATGAAAATTAATTTTTTTACACATAAAATTTAACTGTTTTAAAAAGTTGTTTTTTTACTTGAAAATGTATTTGGTTAACTGTAAATGTAACTTCAGATGTCGTGAATGTGTAAATGTGTCTTTGGATGTTGTGAATGTGTAAATATGTTTTTTAATGTTGTTAATGTGTTAAGGTGTCTTCGGATGTTGTGAATGTGTAAATGTGTCTTTGGATGTTGTGAGTTTGTAAATGTGTTTACGGATGTTGTGAATTTGTAAATGTGTCTTCGGATGTTGTGAATGTTTGAATGTGTCCACGGATGTTGTAAATGTGTGAATGTGTATACGGATGTTGTAAATGTGTAAATGTGTATTCAGATGTTCTAAATATGTAAATGTGTCTTTGAATGTTATGAGTTTGTAAATGTGTCTTCGGATGTTGTGAATTTGTAAATGTGTCTTCGGATGTTGTGAATGTGTAAATATGTTTTCGGATGTTGTGAATGTGTAAGTGTGTCTTCGGATGTTGTGAATCCCTCAATAGCGGAAGTCGACATTTATATCCCAATATAGAAAAATTGGAATTATTCTGCCACCATGAAATACAAAATTTTCTTAAAAATTTATCGTTCAATTATTATTATATGAGTTATGAGTAGCATAAGGATTTCAATAAAAAATATCACAACTGGTACTAGACAAAAATGAATTAAATTGTCTAAAAATTAATTTTGTCCAGAAAACCCTTTTTTGTCCCACTGTGCTTCGGCAGTGATAAAAAAAAATGATATTTCATCATGACCTGGTAGAATCTTGCCGTATATATGTATCTTTTTTTCACTTTTGTATCTGAAAGGTCGGGAGCCACTTGAGACAAATACTCAATTTAATAGAGACTGAGGAGATTATATATGGTTTCAATTAAAAATTTACGTGAGAAGTTATGAAAAAAGAGAAGATGAGAAAAATTGGAGACGTGAAAAAAAATAGAAAAAAAGGAGGGGGTGTAGAGAACTGGTGCTCAGGTAAAACATATTAGGGCTACTTCTTTTGATCAAACCTTGTTCACAGAGGGCGGTCCCGTTTTTTTTTTTAAATTTTGACGCAGCCTAATATGGGAGGGGGGGATAGACCCGATGACGTAGCATTTTTAATTTACGAATTTTCAATACCATCAACTTTGTATAACAAAATTTCTTAAAAAATAATATTACTTTATCATAAAATTTATTTCTTAATGCTTCTAAATGCTACTGATAAAATAAAAAATTCATCTTGTGAATTTGTTTGTTCAATAATAGAAAAAAACAATTATGTTTCTAACATTTTAGTACCACACTATAATCTTGAAATTTTCCTACATTTTTAAAGAGATGAAAAAAATAAATTATGGACAAAAACTTATTTTGAAGAATTAAAAAAAAGTAAAAAGCTTTTTAATAATTCTGAAAGATTTGAGGAGATTAAATTTTTTTAAATTTCTGGGAACATTTTAAATTGCTTAGGTTTTATTTTTAATAAAAAATAATTTTATATTTCGAAGATTTTAAAACGTGTCGAAAAAAAATATGGAAGACTTTAAGACTATTTTTTAATTTTTCAGGATAAAAAAAATTTTCGGTAAACAAAATTCTGCAGGGTGTGAAAAGAATGGAAAAAGTGTTCTTAAAATTTATAGGCAAATTTTTAATTCTTATTTTGTTATGAATTTTTAAAGAAAATTAAAAAATATAACAAAAAATTTTACATTACTTTCTAAAATTAAAAAAAAAAAATTCTTAAAGATTTTAAAGCAAAATGTTGCACTTTTGCCACATCACATAATTGTACGAAAAATTTGAGTAAGTTTAGAAAGTGTTTTAAAGTTTTAAAATGATTTAAGAATAATTAAAACTTTTAGAAATTTTTTAAGAATTTTTTTTAAGGCCTAATGGAACTGAAAAAAATATAGGTTTCTAGGAAAAATTAAAATGATTTTTTATTTGGAAAAATTAATTTTAAAAGATTATTTAAAAGATTTCAGAACATTTCAAAATATTTCTAAAAATGGTCAAAAAAGAATCTGAAAGATATTAAGGCAATTTTTTTTAATTTTCAAAATTTAAAAAAAAAAAACAGGAAAATTTTAGAATAAATTTCAAATAATTTTTTATTTTGAAAAATAAACATTGAGGTGAAATTAAAAAAGAATCAACAAATGTTTTCAAAATTGGTGAGAAATTTATAAAATATATTATGCAATTTTTTAACATTTTGAATAATTTTTAAAAATTTTAAGGAAAATTCGAGTTAGTTAAAAATATTTTTCAGCAGTTTAAGACGTTTCAAGTAGATTAGAAATATTTAAAAATTTGTAAATATTTCTAAAAATTTATCAAATATTTTTTGATTTCTTCCAAACTTCTAAAAGTCCTGAACATCTTTTAAAAGAACTCGAATTTTTCCTAATATTTTGTAAAATCCTATAAAATAAAACAAAATTATCAAAAATTTTCTGGATTCTGTTTTGTCACATCTGAAATATTTAAAAACCTTTTTTTATTTTCTCAAGAATCTCATAAAAATTAAATTTATATAAATTTTAAAACAAAATTCTTGTTCTCAATTCTAAAAATTTTAATTTTAGCTCAAATTTTAGTGTTCATAAATTAATATTATTTTGTATTTTTTATGGTATTTTTATTTTGTTAAAAATTATACTATTTGGTTAAAAATTCAACTATTTTGTTCAAAATTCGTTCATTTTAGTTAAAAATTGATTTTATCTATTATTGACTATAAATTGATTGTTTAGTTGCAAATTCAAGTGTAAAATTTTTAATTGAAAATGTATTAGTTTTGTTTAAAAATTGAACCAATTTGTTCAAAAACTCTTTTCGTTAGTTAAAGATTTACCTCTTTGGCTGAAAATTTTGCTATTTCGTTAAACATTATTTTTTTTCACTAAAATCAATTTTCAAAATTAGAAATATAACTGATCTATTTATAATCAAATTTTTAGTATTTTTAGATTGAAATTTAAATATTTGTTAGAAAATGAACATTTTTTGTGAAAGCTTCAACGGCTTTGTTGAAGATGCATCTTATCGTTTTAAGATTAAACTATTTTGTTAAGGTTTTTTTTTGCTTTTTTAGTAAAAAAATTTTTTTTTAACGGAAAATTAAAATTTTTTGTTAAAAATTGATTGTCTTCTGTACAAAATACAACTATTTTATTAAAAATGTATTCATTTTAATTTTTAATGGTATTTTAGTGGTAGAAAATTAACATTTCACATTGAAAATTCAATTTCTTGGTTGAAAGTTGTATTACTTTTTTTTTTAATTTACTTTATTAGTTGAAAATCCATTTCTTTGGCTGAAAATTTAATATTGATTGAAAAAAATGGTTTTTTTATTATTTAGAATTTACTTTTTTTTCGTTCCAAAAAATATAGTTTGTTCTAACTTTTTTTTGGTGGAAAAATAATATTTTTGATTGAAAATTCAACTTCTCATTTGAAAAATGCAAAAAAATTTTTAAAATAATGTTATTAGTTGAAAATCTATCTCTTTTGCCAAAAATTTTCATATTTCGTTATAAATTATTTTTCTTTTGTTTAAAATAAATTTTCTGAAATGTAAATTTTACTATTATATTTTCGATTGGAAATTAATCATTTGTAGATTAAAATTCAACTATTCGTTTAGAAATAAACTTTTTTTATAGAAGCTTTAACTGTTTTGTTGAAAATTGATTTTATTGTTTTAAAATTGAAATATTTTGTTGAAGTTTTTTTTAGGGGGAGGGGGCAATTTCTCCAACTAAAAATTTAATTATTTTGTTAAAAATTGATCGTCCTTGGCTCTTGGTTAAAATTTGTATTACTTTGCCAAAATTATATTTTATTGATTAAAGATCTATTTCTTTGGTTAAAAATTGAATTTTTTTGTTAAAAATTCGGATTTTTTTTGGCTAAAAATTAATTCTCTGATCTGCAAATTTCAATAGTCTATTTTTGGTTAAAAATAATTTTTATTCACAAATTCAACTATTTGGTGAAAAATTTATGTAATTTGCCATACATTTTTTTTTATTAGAAAATTAATATTTAAAACTGAAAATTCCATTTTTGTAATGTGATAAACTATTTTCTTGAAAATTCATGTTTTTTTGAAGATTAATGATTTTAGTTGAAGATTCATGATTTCAATTGAAGATTCATTTCTCTGGTTGAAAATTCAACTATTTTGTTGAAAATTCCTTTTTTTTTAATTAGTTTTTCTATCGACGAACTTAACAATTTTATTTTTGGTTGAAAAGTAATCGTTTATATTTTTGCTAATTTAACTTTTTTTCAAAACTATTTTTTTCAAAATTCATATGTTTTGTAGAAAATTCGTCCATTTAGATAGAAAATTTAACTATCTTATAAAAAATTCGATTGGTTGAAAATACATCTCAGTAGGTTAAAAATCCAAATATTTGCTTACAAATTTAACAATTTTGTTAAAAATTCGTCTTTTTTGAGAAAAAATTCCGGGTTGGAAATTCACCTTTCTTAGTTAAAAATTGAACTGTTATTTAAAACATTCGTTTTTTTTTTTGCTGAAAGATTCAACTTTTTGTTTGAAAATGCAACTTTTTATGGTAAAAGTTGAATGTTTTTTTAAAAACTCGAAAATTTTGTTAAAAATTTATCTTTAAAAATTAAAAATTTGACTGATTGGTTAAAAAATTCTTCTCTGTTTTTTTGAAAGCTTAATTACTTGCTTAATGCAACTGGTTGGTCTAATATTTATTCTATTTTTTGTATTAAAAATGTATGTAAATGTGTAAAAACTGTCTGATTGAAATAACATTTTCCTTGATTGAACATCCATTCATGAGGGTTTAAAAATTAATTTTTGAATAAAAATATTTCACTTTTTTTTTGGAAATGGCAGCTAGAAAATTCAACTTTTTGGGTAGAAATTCCAATACAGAAAACAGTCTTTTTATCCCAGGCTTAAGTTTGCAATAAAGCTGTTGCGAATTATACAATGTAAAATTAAAAAAGTAAGAAAGATAACAATTTAAAAATACTATCTTAACTTTATTTAGGTCACCCAATAACACTACAATTAAAACTCGCTCTTTTCAAAAATGTTATTTTAACACGTAAATTATCTATTCAAACCTAAAATCATGTATACTTTACTAAAAAATTAATAAACAATAATTAAGGTTTATTATAAATGCAAAATTTTATCATAGGTCACAAATATTGATACGTTTTCCGTAACCTGTTTTAAATTCACAAAGAATCGAGTTTGTAAAACTAGAACAAAGTACCTACACTCGATTTGAGACAATCTTCAGGCCCATTTTAAACCGGATGTGGCGAACCGAAGTGAAAGTAAATACCGTCCTTGAAAATGAGTCAAAAAACTCTCTTCTCTTCCGCAGACAGCGAGAGAAAAATTTATTAACAGAAGCCTCGATTTATATCACCGGTTT
Source organism: Amphibolips quercusostensackenii (assembly GCA_032357855.1). NCBI lineage: Eukaryota > Metazoa > Arthropoda > Insecta > Hymenoptera > Cynipidae > Amphibolips > Amphibolips quercusostensackenii. The sequence continues at coordinate 2,111,206 of JAUELO010000330.1, forward strand.
GAAGCTTTTTCGCGATATTTTCTTGCTATTACGTTATGGCAATGAGAATGAGATAAGCCACTTGTTGTGTTCATGCTTGTTTTCGCTTAAAAAAGGAAAAAAGAAAAAAAAAAGGAAAAAAGAAAAAAAAAAAGGAAAAAAGAAAATGAGCAGAGAGGAAGAAACGTTCACTCGCGCTTTCACGGACTATCAGCCGTTCAAGCGTTCGTTCGTTCCTCTTCACCATTTCCGGATTGGCTATCATGCGGGTGGAAAATGTGGGTCAGTCAGTTACTCAGTCAGCGTCGCGTCGCCACAGTTTTACATTCTTTTTTATCTTCGGCATTATGCAAATCACTTTTTCTGCGTACCGGAGAAACGCGAGTAACAATGGTATCCCGCATTGTTAAGGAATTTCGAAATCTTCTGTTCTTATATCGCTTAGAAAATATATCAACACATGAGAAGGATAAGGAATCGTCCATAAATTACGTTACAAATTTCAGGTTATTTTCTGCCCCCCCCCCTCCCCTCCAACGAAACACCTGTTGTAGAACGTTAAAAAATTCGCTTTTTCCAGCGCTTCATTAGTCCTTTATATAAAAACACGTGAGGGACCGTACTTAAATTACATAAAAGCTCATGAGGGGGAGGGGTCAAGACATTTTGTTACGATTTGTCACGGTAGGGGGAGGGGTCTTTTACTCATGTTCGTAATTTTTAAAAATTCGCAAAAACTTTCTCGTGAAGATTATCTTTTTAGTAGTAAATTTTATTATTTGGTTGAAAATTTAAAAATTCTTTTAAAAAGACATAATTTTTTTTGCAGATTCAACTGTTTTGTTGAAATTTGTCTTTATGGGTTGAAAATTCGACTATTTTCGTAGAACATTAACCTTTTGCTTGAAATTCATATTTTGTTTATGATAAGGCAAGTGAAATATTTTTTGGATGAAAAATATTTTTTCTAAAAATTTGTCTTTTTAATTTTAATAATCATCTTTTTTTAAAAAAAATATTGCATGTTTTTTGGATAAAAATGCAACTGTTTTGTTCAAAATTCTGCGATTCACTAGAAAATTTACTTTTTGTTTAAAATTCGTATTTTACGGTTGGAAAATCAATTAAAATCCTTTTAGATAAAAATTTAATTTTTTTTTTTAATTTGTTTTTTCATTTTTTTTTATTTGAGAATTCACCTGTTTTTGAAGAATTTTCATTTTCCTTGTACAAAAATGCAACTGTTTGATTGGAAATTTAACAATCTTGTTAAAAAGTCATTCTTTCTGGTTAAAAGTTCTAATATTTAACAGAAAATTAACTTATTATTTACAATCCTTATTTTAACGTTCAGAAGTGAACTAGCATCTTCTTTGGATGAAAACTTAACTTACTTTTTTATTTATTTTTTTAAATCTGTTTTGAAAGAAATTTCATCTTCCTTGAATAAAAATGCAACTGTTCGGTTAAAAATTTAACTATTTTTCGAAAATTTGTCTTTCTGATTTCAAAATTCTCCTGTTTTAGCAAAAATAACATCTTTCTTGGATAAAAATGCAACTGTTTGGTTGAACATTGAACAATGTTGTTAAAAATTCATACAATTAGTTAAAATTTTTGCTGTTTTTTTGAAAATTCAACTATTCTGTAGAAAATTTACTTTTTGCTTAAATCAAATATTTTGGTGTTGAAGAATGAACTGAAATCTTTTCTGGATAAAAATTTTTATATATTTTTTTAATTAGCTTTTTTTGATTAAAAATCCATATGTTCATAAAGGAAATTCATTCTTTTTGGATAAAAATGCAATGGTTTGGTTAAAGATTAAACTATTTTGTTTAAAAGTCATACTTTTATTCAAAAACTCTACTGTTTTGTTAAAAATTTAACTATTTTGTAGAAAATTTATTTTTAGTTTAAAATTTATATTTTGTTTAAAATTTATATTTTGTTTAATATTTATATTTTGATGTTGGAAAATAAAAGGAAATCTTTTGTGGATGAAAAATCAAACATTTTTTAATGAAAATTCATCTTTTTGGTTCAAAAATTTAATTTTGTTCGTAGAAACTATTTTTTTTTTAATTCATATTTTGACCTTAAAACGTCAGCTGGAATTTTTTTCAGATAAAAATTCAACTTTTTTTATTTAATTGAAATTCATCTGTTTTAAAAGAAATTTTATCCACCTTGGATGAAAATGCAACTGTTTGGTTAAAAATTGAACTATTTTGTTAAGAAGTCATACTTTTAGTTGGAAATTCTACTGTTTTGCTGAAAATTTGTGTTTATTTGAAATTTATATTTAGTTTAATATTTATATTTTGTTCAAAATTTATATTTTGTTTAATATTTATATTTTGATGTTAAATAATGAACTGAAATATTTTCTGGATGAAAAATCAATTTAAACAAATTTTAATTTTTACAAAAATCCATATTTTTGGTTCAAAAATTTATTTTTCTTCGTAAAAAATTATTTTTTGTTAAAAAATTCATATTTTTATCTTAAAAAGTCAACTGGAATCTTTTTTGGATGAAAATTCAACTTTTTTTTTTTTAATCGAAATTCATCTGTTTTAAGAGAAATTTCATCCGTCTTGAGTGAAAATGGAACTGTTTTGTTGAAAACTAAACTATTTTGTTAAGAAGTCATACTTTAGTTAGAAATTGTACTGTTTTGCTGAAAATTTATATTTAGTTTAAAATTTATATTCAGCTTGAAATTTATATTTTGTTTAAAATTTATATTCTGTTCAATATTAATAATTTGATGTTGAATAATGAACTGAATTTTTTTTTGGATAAAAGTTTAACTCTAAAAAAAATTTTGTCATTTTTTACTAAAAATTCATTTTTTTGGTTTAAGAATTTAATTTTGTTCGTAGAAACTTATTTTTTGTTGAAAATTCATATTTGATCTTGAAAAGTCAACTGGAATCTTTTTTAGATGGAAATTCAACTTTTTTTTAAATCTCAATTAATTTGTTTCAAGAGAATTTTCATCTTTTAGGATAAAGATGCATTAATTGGGTAGAGGATTCAACAATTTTGTTAAAAAGTCATCATTTTTGGGTAAAATTTTTTTTTTTTGGATTGCAAATTTAATTTTTTTTGATTTGGTAGAAATTTCTTTTCTTTATGAAAATGGAACTTTTTGGTTAATAATTATTTTTCTTTGCCTGAGTATTGAACTATTTCTTTATATTATTATATTATTGATATTTTTAGTTGAAAACTCATTTCTTTGGTTGAAAGTTAAACTATTTTGTTGAAAATTAATCTTTCTAAATTGAAAATTCAACTACTTGGGTAAAAGTCAAACAACAGTTTTTTTTAAATTTATTATTTTTTTTATTGAAGGCTTATGTCTGTGTTTGATAATTTAACTGTCTAGTGGAAAAGTATTTTTTGGTTTCAAATTAATTTTTAACTAAAAATGTAACTCTGCCATTTCTTTAAGATTTATTTTTTTAGTTGGAAATTCATTAAAACATTGAGATAATTTCTTACTTATTATATTTTCATAGATAATGGAATTATTAATGAAATTTTTAACTAATTTCGGTAAAAAATTTAAACATATTTACATGTAATTTTGCAATCTGAACTTAGAGACTCATTTCAAAACAGCACAAGCAATTTAAAAACTGGTATAATTGTAATAGAAATATGTTAAATTTAAAGAAACATTTATTATAAGAATTATAGCCAATATTACTAACATAACCTTGAAATAAATAATCAATTTTTGTTACTTTACATAGAGAAATAAAAATAACATCTTTATGCAATTTAATATTGTGAAAAAATTAGTAAATCATCAATTAATCAGTTCACAACATGAAAATAATTAAATAAATATTTTTATTGAAACATTCAAATA
>JAUELO010000330.1:2131079-2153169 GCA_032357855.1 Amphibolips quercusostensackenii
TTCTATATACTATAGTCTCGGGATTATGTACTTTACAGTGTCTTTCACGCATTATAGACAGTAACATAAGTCAAACTCCAGAGGATCAACTTCTTTCTTTTAACAGCTTTCTTTCCCGAGAAACGTCTTGTTCTGCCTTGCCTTGCCTTTATTCAGTCAATAGCACCTGTGCAGAGCTCAACTTTGTGCCACTCGTACCACTCATCACTCCGGACAACATAACGAAACAGAGTGACGAGTTGAACTTGTTTATTTGAGGATCATTACACTCTACCGTATCACCCATTTTGGAAACTTTCTATAAATTTCGGAATTTTCTGATTTTGCTCCATCCATACGTTTCGTTTATCATCTAGAACAAGACTTGGTTGAATGAACAACATTTTCGTTGATGCAACCCTAGAACAGACAGTAAAATTTGGTTTGTTAGGCATTTTGCTTGAGCCAAGAGAATGTTTTAGTGAATTCAAATACGTTTTTTTATTGACCTTCGAAAATATTTAGGTTGATTTAATTAAAACCAAGTCAACCGAATGCGGTCAACGAAATGATTTTGTTGATCGGAGAAAATTTTTTTTCTGGATGATAGCTTCCGAAGCAATCATGATTCTTAAGGGAGTTTAGGCATGGCTATAATCTTTCAGGTTCACGGAAATGGGGAAAAAAGTGTTGGGCTATCCATTAAGTGCGGTTAAATTGTGTGTCCAAAGTAAATTTAAATTACCTAGAGAACAAAAGTGACCTTTCACTTTCCGCCCCAGACAGATGCTTTTATTTTTTTTACTTAGAACACCGCAGGTTGATCGTAATCGCTTTTTTTAACTCCTCAAGCTGCAGTCTATGCATTTCGACTATCTTCCAATCTTAATTTCTTAATTTGAATGCTTTTCTATTGATGTGAAAGAAGGCGACTTTACTTTTAATAATACATAGTTATTAGAGTAGTTTCTTAATACTTTCTGTAATAAATGTATGCATGTGGCAAAGAATTTTTTTAAGTCAAGTATGTTAATTTTGAAGACATTTACATTTCAAAATGTTTAATTTAAGTTGTATACCGTCTTACACCTTTCAACGTTTGTTTATATGGATATAATTATGTTACTGTTGTTGGAGAAACTTAACCAACATCAGAATCATTGAAAACTTGCAAAATAAATTGTGATATATTAAATTCAAACAATACATCATACGAAATTTATAAACAAAGCATCAAAATATATTGAGAAATCATAAAAATATATTTAGAAATGATTAAAATATATTGCTTCTGCACTTTTAGGTTATGTAATTTAATACTGTAAAAAGCTTGAATTTTGTACAATGAGATTTCCGGGTACTTTCACGGACATTTTTGTGAATCAGGGCATTAAAATACTACATCGCCAAATCATTAAAACAATAATTCAAATAAATACAAAATTTTTTAAAATTATATTCTGATCCGATATTTAGTCTTCAAAAAATCATTAAAAATCACTTGCATTTAAACTTTTCAATAATTCAAAATAACAGACAAAAAATACAGGAATAGAGACATATGTATGAAATATAAGTGAACTTTAATTAAACAGATTGCAGCCAATATTAAATTACATAATCTTAATGTAAATAATCAATTCATATAACTTAACGAAAAAAATTAAAGTTTAATCTTTATGCAGCATATTATTGTAAAAAAATCAGTGATTGATAAATCAGTTTACAACATAAAAACCAATAAACAATCATTTTCAATAAAACATTCAAATAATTTCTACTTTATATTTTAATAAAAATTTACATTATTGATAAATATTGAAACTTATTTAAAAAAAAAATTAAATTATATTTACATATAATTTTCAAAATCTGAATTCAGAGACTCATTTTACAACATCATGCACATTTGAAAAATTATATAAGTTAAATAGGGATATTTTAAATATAAATAACCTTTTACTATGCAAATTATATACAATACTCGATTATTTAACCTGAAGTAATTAAACAATTAATGCTGCCTACTTTTACAAGAAACTAAATTATTTTTATTTAATTTAATATCGTACTAAAATTATTAAGCTAATAATAAATTCGTCATTTTGCAAAATAATAAGCATTAAAGTACAATGTTCATTTAAACATTCATATAATTTTTACTTAATATTTTTTTTTAATTTGAGCTTTCATTTATAAAAATTGGATTTTTAAATAACCTTTTAAACTAATTCCAGAATTTATAGGTTTTAATAGAATCAGTTAATAATTAATTCATCAGTTCACGACATAAAAGAAATCAAACTATTATTTTTATTGAAACATTTAAATAATTTGTAACTTATATTTTAAAAATTTCAACTTTTATAAATAAATATTAAATTTATAATACATTTTTTGAATTATTCCAGAAAATTTAAATTTTAACAGAATACATTAATAAGAATATAATGATAGTAAATATTAATAATAAAACATTTTACAACTCATTTTACAACTTTAAAAACATCTGAAAATTATGTAAGTGAGATAGGGTTATTTTGAATCTAAATAAACATTTATTGTACAAATTATAGACAATGTTTATTTACATAACATTAACATAAATAATAAATTTATGTAACATGAGCAAGAAAAATTAAAATTAAATCCTTATGTAATTTAACACTGTCAAAAAAAAAAATTCAGGCAATAATCAATTAATCAGTTCACAACATAAAAAGCATTAAAAAAATGTTCTAATTGAAACATTAACATAATTTTTACTTCATATTTTTTTTCAACTTGGGGTGTCATTTTCGAAAATTTTAATTATTAATAACCTCTCATACTGATTTTTAAACAAATTAAAAAATATTTACATATAACTTTTAATTATAAATTTAGATACTCATTTCACAACAGCACAAAAATTATAAAAAATATATAAATGTAATAGACGTATTTTCAATAAAAAATAAACTTCCATCAGACAAATAATAGCCAATAGTCAATTACAGAATCTTAAGGTAAATAATCGATTTATGTTCAGCAAAAAAAGCATTAAAAAACTATTTTCATTGAAATACTAAAATAATTTTTACTTTTTATTTGTTTCTTAATTTGAAATTGCGTTTCGATAAATGTAATTGATCAATCACCCTCAAAACAATTTTAGAAAAAATTACCATACATGTACATATTAATTAATTATTCCAGAACATGAAAAGCAATAAACAGTTATCTACATTAAAACATTCAAATAATTTTTACTTGATGTTTTTCGTAAAAGTTAAAATAACAATAAAATTTTTAACTTATTTCGTGAAAAAGTAAAATGTATGTAGTAAATATAATTTCTAAATCGGAATTTAGATGGTTATTTCACAATATCATAAAAATTCACAAAAAATATATAATTTAAATAAAGGTATTTTAAATATGAACAATCTTTCATTTTAAAAATCGTAGCCAATATTCAATTGCACAATCCTGAAGTAAATAATCAGTTTATGTACTTAATTTAAAATATTTAAATTTTAATTTGTAATTTAATATCGTGAAAAAAATTGATAAGCTTATAATTGATTTATCTGTTCACAACATAAAAGGCTAAAGGATTAAACGATACTTTGATATAAATAATTTAAAACAATTTAAAATAATATAAAGTAATATAAAATAACAAAAATATTGTAATAATTTTTAGTTAACCTTTATGTTTAATTTTCACTTCAATGTTTAAAAATTTGATCTATAGGATCTATAATGTTTTTGATGTTGTGAAATGAGTATCTGAATTTAATTTTTAAACGTATATGTATAAATATGTTTTAATATTGTCTGAAATTAGTCTAAATAATTGCTAATGGATCAAATTTTTTTAAATCAAAGTGAAAATTAAAAAAATTGTTAAGTGAAAATTATTTTAATATTCTTTTTATTTGAAAATATTTTAAAATATAGTTCAGTCTTTCAGCCTTTTAAGTTTCAAACAGATACATTAATTATTAGATTATTAAGTTTTTACACAATATTAGATTACATAAAGGGTAAATTTTAATTTTTAAATTAAGTAATTTTTTTCAGTGTTGTTAATGTTGTGAAATAAGTATCTGAATTTAGTTTTCAAACGTATATATATATAAATATGTTTTAATTTTTTCTGAAATTTGTATAAAAGGCTACTAATAGATCAAATTTTCAAAAAGTTAAGTAAAAATTATTTGAATATTTTTTTAAAATTATTTAAAAGTATAGTATAGTCTTTAGGCCTTTCATGTTTTTAACAAATAAATTAATTATCAGATGAATAATTTTTTTCACAATATTAGATTACATAGAGATCAAATTTTAATGTTTTTAATTAGTTGCATAAACTTATTGTTTAGTTTAAGCTTATATAATTGAATATTGACTATGTAAATTGTATAATGAGAGTTTATTCATACATAAAATACCCCTATTTCAATTATGTAATTTTTGTCAATGTTTTTGATGTTGTAAAATGAGTATCTGAATTTCATTTGCAAACGTATATATAAATATGTTTTAATTTTTCATGAAATTAGTATAAATGGTTGCAAATAGATCAAAATTTAAAAGTTAAAGTGAAAATTAAAAAAAATGTTGAGTAAAAATGATTTAAATATTTTTTTTAAATTAAAAATATTTTAAAGCATAGTTAAGTCTTTCAGCCTTTTATGTTTTAAAAGATAAGTTAATTATTAGATCATTATTTTTTTTTACAACATTAGATTACATAAAGTTCAAATTTAAATTTTTTTAATGAAGTACTTAAACTGATTATTCACTTTAAAGTTGTGTAATTAAGTATTGGTTATAATTTGCATAGTTAAAGTTTATTTATGTATAAAATACGTCTATTTCAATTCTGTTATTTTTGTCAATGTTTTTGATGTTGTGAAGCGAGTCTCTAAATTCAATTTTCAAGCGTATATATAAATATGTTTTAATTTTTTCTGAAATTTGTACAAAAGGCTACTAATAGATCAAATTTTCAAAAATAAAAGTGAAAAAGATGTTGAGTAAAAATTATTTCAATATTTTTTTTATTCAAAAATATTTTAAAGCATAGTTCAGTCTTTCAGCCTTTTGAATTTTTAACAGATACATTAATTATCAGATTATCAATTTTTTTGCAATATTAGATTACATAAAGATTAAATTTGAAATTTTTTTAATTAGGTACATAAACTGATTATTCACTCTAAGTTGTGTAATTTAATATTGGCTATAATTTGTATAATAAACGTTTATTTATATATAAAATACCTCTATGTCATTTCTGTAATTTTTGTTAATGTTTTTGATGTTGTGAAATGAGTGTCTGAATTTAGTTTTGAAACGTATATATAAATAAGTTTTAATTTTTTCTAAAATTTGTATAAAAGGTTACTAATGGATCAAATTTTCAAAAATAAAAGTGAAAAAAAATGTTAGGTAAAAATTATTCAGATTTTTTTTCTATTTTAAACTATTTAAAAGTATAGTTCAGTCTTTGAGCTCTTTATGTTTTAAACAGATAAATTTATTATCAGATGATTAATTTTTTTCACAATATTAGATTACATGAAGATTGAATTTTAATATTTTTAATTAGTTACATAAAATGATTATTCTTTTTAAGGTCGCGCAATTAAATATTGGCTATAATTTTTATAATAAAAGATTGTTCATGCTTAAAATCCCTTTATTTCGATTATATAGTTTCTGTCGATTTTTGTGATGTTTGGAAATAACCATCTCAATTATGATTCGAAAATTATATTCACTACATACATTTTACTTTTTTATTTCATTGGTTTAAAATTTTAATATTAATTAAACTTTTCAGGAAAATATGAAGTAACAATTATTTGAATGTTTTAATAAAAATAACTGTTGATTGCGTTTCATGTTGTGGAATAATTAATTAATATGTGCATGTATGTTGATTTTTTCTGAAATTATTTCAAAGGGTCATTGATCAATTAAATTGATTAAAACACATTTTAAAATTAATAAACACATATAATATAGAAATTATTTAAGTATTTCAATGTATATAATTTTTTAATTTTTTTTATGCTAAACATAAATCGATTATTTACCTTAAGATTCTGTAATAGAATATTAAATATTATTTGTGTAATAATAGTTTACTTTTTATTGAAAATACATTTATTACACTTATATATTTGAAAAAAATGTTTGTACTGTTGTGAAATAAGTATCTGAGTTTAATTTTCAAAATTATATACACACATATTTAAATTTTTTTGAGAATCATTATAAAAAGTAATTTAAAATTAAGATTTTTAGAAATGAAACTTCAAGTTTAAAAAAAATATAAAGTAAAAATTATTTGAATTTTCTAATAAAAACATTTTCTTTATGCTTTTTATGTTGTGAAATGATTAATTGATTATTGGCTGAATTATTTTTTTAACAGTATTGAATTACATAATTATTGAATTTTAATTATTTTTTACTGGGTAACATAAACTTACTATTTATTGTAAGGTTATGTTATTTAATATTAGCTATTTGCTTTTTATGTTCTGAACTGATTATATAATTATTAGCTAATAATTTTTTCAAAAATATTGAATTGCATAAAGATAAAGTTTTAATTGTTTTCTGTTAAGCGACATAAATTTATTATTTACTTTAGGATTATGTTATTGAATATTTTATTACAATAATATTTTTTTTAAATGTGTGCAATGTTGTGAAATGACTACCTGAATTCAATTTTCAACATTATACGGACATATGTTAAAATTTTCCCTGGAATTAGTATAAGAGGTTATTAAAAATTCAAATTTTTCGAAAAGCAATTCAAAATTTTAAAAAAATATTTAAATTAAAAACAATTTAAGTTTTTAAATGAAATTTATGTTAAACATCATTTTATTATCATTATTTGTTATCATTGTATTAGTAATAATTTATTCTATCAAAAGTTGAATTATCTTAAATAATTTAAAAAGTTTAGTAATAAATTAAATATTTATTAATGAAAGTTAAAATAAAAAAAATATATAAAGGACAAATTGTTTGAATGTTTCAACGAAAATTATAGTTTGATTCTTCTAATGTCGTGAACTGATTTATTAATTAGTAACTGATTCTATTGAAACTTATATTTTCTGGAATTAGTCTAAAAGGTCAATAATAAAACTGATTTTAATAAATGAAAGTTAAAAATAGTAAAAAATAGTAATTAAAAATTTAATGAATGTTTTAATGAACATTGTAGCTTAATGCTTCTTATTTTACGAAATAATTAATTAATTATTAGCTGATTAATTTTATCATGATAATTGATTAAATAATGATTATAATTTAGTTTTTTGTAAAATTAGAATACATACATTGATTTATTACTTGAAGGTTGAATAATCGCATATAAGATATCATTTGCATAATAAAAGTTTATTTATATTTTTATTGCCCTATTCCTCTTATATAATTTTTCAGATGTAGCTAATGTTGTGAAATGAGTCTCTAAATTTAGATTTTAAAAACTATTTGTAAATATGATAAAATTTTTTTCTGCAATTACTTTAAAATTCTACTAATAATTCAAATTTTCATTTAAAAATAAAGTAGAAATTATTTAAATATTTTATTGAAAATAATTGTTTATTGATTTTTATGTTGTGAACTGATCTATTTTGATGCCCTGATATACAAAAATGTCCGTGAAAGTACCCACAAATGTCATTGCACATAATTTAAGTTTTTACAAAATAATAAATTACATAACCTAAAAGTGCAGAAGCAATATATTTTAATGATTATTCAATACATTTTTATGCATCGTTTATAAATTTTGTAATGATGTATTGTTTGTGTTTGAGGTGTCATAATCCATTTTGTAAGTATAGTCAAGAACTTTTGCCAAATAAATAGTTATTCAAAAATTGGGTAAATAATAAAAATTTATATTAAATTTGTAGCGCGCATATGCGCGCGTATAAAGTCTAGTAGGAAAGAAACGATGTAGTCGATTCCTATGTAGATTATTACTACTACAATATAGTCGATTCCTACTATCCCACGATCTTACACAAGACGGAGGTTACCTCTTTTGACATATATTTAAAATACGACGCGCAGGCAATATTCACTGCCTGTACCATAAAGAGCGTTAAACTCACTTATTATATATAGCATAAATTTTCTTCAAACTTTTGCTTTCAAAAACCTCAAATTCAACCTGTTGGGCTGCCATTATTATTGCAAATAGATACATTACGACATAATGAGTATTATCATCTAAAGCTTCGAAGCCTCTTCATCTTCATTCATAAAATAAAGACCTAGTCATTTCCAAACCACTAAGGATAAGTTCTAATGAAGTGAAAATTGTAACTTTTCACAATAATAACTTGCAGACTACAATTTTGTGGGCGACCGCAATGGACTGTGAAACCGCTTCTTCGGCAGTAGAAGATTTGCAAGAATTTTTTTTTTTTTTTATTAATAAAGCGATTCTAGATCCCGGCGAAAGTGTATCGATCGACTGGATACTTCAAGAGGTTCATCAGTGGCAAATGTGTTGTTTAACGGTCAGATGAAAAGATAGCGATCTGACGAGTATATATTCTGCGGTTGGGATCATAATAGCGTAGAGGGGCAATGGAAAAAAATTGTGAAAGTCATGGCTATCGCAGGACCTAAAATGTTGCGTAGTCCGACACACTTTGTGCAGTCCGGATTCAAAAGTGTATATTAAATTAGCTTTATTTTCTAAACGAAATTTCCAGTTTAGGAAGCTAATTTTTTTTAAGTTTTAAAATTGAACTTCAATGCAAATTTAAAATATTTTTTTTTTAGTCTATAAATTATAAAAATTCCTATTTATTTACTTTACTCTTCTTTCCCCTTTTCTCCGTTTCACTACTTGAATACGAACTCAATTAATAGAAAGCAATACAAAAATCTAGCTAAATTTCATTAAAAGGTAATTATTTAATTCTTCTTGGGTTGAAAATTCAACCATTTTGGTATCAATTAAAAATATTTGGTTTAAAATTATTATTTTCGGTATGAAAATTTAACTTTTTAGCATAAAACTTGTCTTTTTGTCTTAAAAGTTTTAGCAATTTGATTTAAAATGAAACTATTTGTTTGAAAAATAAGTTTTTTGTTTAAAATTTGTCATTTTGGCTCAAAAATTTAACAATTTAAATTAAATTCTTTTCCTTGCCTAGAAATCTTTCTTGCCTTGAAGATCATCTCTTTTAGTTGAAAATTCGTCTTTTTGGTTTAAATGTTCATGTCTTCTGATATTAATTTTTTCTATTTAGTTACAAATGGAACAACTTGGTTGAAAATAAATCTGTTTTGGTTAAGGAATCAACTTTTTTTTGTTGTTGAAAATTTGTCTTTCTTGGTTGAATTTAACACTTTTGGATTTGAAATTAGAATGTTTCTTGGTTGAAATATCAACTTTTTTATTTTTCATTAAGAATTTATCTTTTGTGATCGAAAATTCTACTATTTTGTTGAAAATTCGTTTTTTTTTGCTTAATTTTTTACACCAAAAATTAAACTATTTTATTTTTGGTTAAAGGTTCACCATTTTAGTTAAAAATTCATCATCTTAATAATGTAACTATTTTCTTAGATATAACTTTTTTTGCTTTAAATTTCAATAATTTATTTTTGGTTGAAAATTTATATCTTTAGTTGAAAATTCAAATATTTTGTTTAAAATACTTTATTTTTTGTTGAAAACCAAATTCTTTTAACTAAAAATTTAACTATTTTGTTAAAAATTGTTTTTTTTTTCGCTTGAAAATTATTTTTTTAACTAACAATTGAACTATTTTATTTTTGGCTAAAAATTTTGTTTCATTTGCTGAAAATTCAACTATTTGGCTGAAAATTTGCCTATAACAATAGAAAATTAATCTTTATGGTTACAAATTATTTTTTTTGGTTGAAGATTCACCATTTTAGTTAAAAATTCATCATCTTAATAATGTAACTATTTTCTTGAATATGATTTTTTTTATGTAAATTTCAATATTTTATTTTTGGTTGAAAATTTATATCTTCAGTTAAAAATTCAAATGTTTTGTTTAAAATACTTTTTTTTTGTTGAAAATCGAATTCTTTCAACTAAAAATTCAACTATTTTGTTAAAAATTAGCTTTTTTCGCATTAAAATTAAATTTTTTAATAATAATTGAACTATTTCATTTTTGTCTACAAATTTCGCTTTATTTGCTGAAAATTCAACTATTTGGCTGAAAATTTGCCTTTAACAGTAGAAAATTATTCTTCCCGGTTACAAATAATTTTTTTGGGATGAAGATTCACCATTTTATTCAAAAATTCATTATCTTAATAATGTAACTATTTTTTCAAATATAATTTTTTTTGATGTTAATTTCGGTATTTTATTTTTAGTTGAAAATGTATATCTTCACTTGAAAATTTAAACATTTTGTTTAGCATACTTTTTTTTTTGTTGAAAATCAAATTCTTTCAATTGAAAGTTCAACTATTTTGCTGAAAATTCCTATTTTCTGGGTTTAAAATTATGCTTTTCAAATAGCAATTCAAATATTTAATTTTCGGTTACAAATTTTTTTGTTGTTGAAGATTTACCATTTTAGTTCAAAATTCATCATCTTAATAATGTAACTATTTTCCTTAATATAATTTTTTTTTGTTGAAAATTTCTATCTATTATTTTTGGCTACAAATTTATATCTTTTATTTAAAATTTAGATATTTTGTTTAAAATACTTTTTTTCTGTTAAAAATAAAATTCTTGCAACTGAAAATTCAACTATTTTGTTAAAAATTCGTATTTTTTTGGTTTAAAATTGTGATTTTTAAATAACAATTTAAATATTTCTATTCACAAATTAATTTATTTTTGGTTGAAGATACATTAATTTATTTAAAAATTCATCTATTTAGTTAATAATGTAACTATTTTGTTTAATATAATTTTTTTGCTGTGAATTTTTATATTTTATTTTTGGTTAAAAATGTATATTTTTAGTTTAAAATTCAAATATTTTTCTTAAAATGCTTTTTTTTCTGTTGAAAATCAAATTCTTTAAACTGAAAATCCAACTTCCGTTTTTGATTGCAAATTAGACTTTTTAGCTGAAAATTGAACTGTCCTGTTGAAAATTCACATATTTTGTTCAAAATCCGTTATTTTTTGCTGGTTAAAACATAATTTTTTATCTAAAAATTTATCTTATCCATTTTTTTGAAAATTGACTTCAGTTGAAAATTTGACTTCTAGTTAAATCACTTTGTTCAAAATTATTTTTTTGCGGTTTAAGATTCATTATATAAGATCATTTTTCATGTCTTTGAAAATTCGTCTTTTTTTGCAAAAAATTAACCTTCTTGGTTGAGAAATCATCTTTTTGAATGAAATTTCATATTTTTTTGTTAAAAATTTAACTAAATTGTGAAAAATTCATGTTTTTGGCTTCAAATTTTAACTAATTGATTGAAAAAGGGTTTTTGTTAAATTCATCTGATGAAAATTAATTTTATAATTTAAAATTAAAATATTCAATTTTTTGTTAAAAATTCAACTTCTTGGTTGAAAATTTAATGTATTATTATAAAAATTCTTTTTTTTTTGGCAGAAAATTAATTTCTTGGCTATAAATTAATCCTTTCTGTTGAAAATTCATGTATTTTCTTTAAAATTTCTTTTTTTCTTGGTAGAGAATTAATCTGAATTAAAAATTAATTTCCTCAGTCAAAAGTTCAACTATTTATTTATTTGAAAATTTATGTATTTTCCTGAAAATTCGTCTTTTTTTGATGAAAATTATTCTGAACTGAAAATTAATCATTTTCGTTAAAAAATCACTTACTTGAACGAAAGGTTAACTAAATTGTTAAAACCTCACTTTTTTAGTTAAAAATTAGTCTTGTTCGTTGAATCCAACTATTTAAAATATGACTATTTTCTTAAAAGTCCGTTTTTTTGAAAGTTAAAAACCAATTTTTTAAATAAAATATTCAGCTATTTTATTTTTGGTTGAAAATTAATCTTTTTAAGTTAAAAAAATTCATGTACTTCCCTAAAATTTTTATTTTTTCAATAGAAAATTAATCTTCTTGATTTAAAATTAATCCTTCTGGCTAAAAATTCAACAAATTGGTTAAATGGTTAACTATATTTTTGAAAATTTAATTTTTTTGTTTGAGAGTTGATTATCTTAGCGAAAAATTAATATAGGTAATTAAACATTCTCTTATGATTTGGTAAAAAATTTGTGTTTTTTAAAAAAAAATCAACTTTTTGTACAAAATTATTTTTCTTCATTGAAAATTAATTTTCCTGACTGAAAATTAATTTTCCTGATTTGAAATTAATTTTCCTGATTGAAAATCAATCTTTTCGGTTGAAAATTTAACTACTTGATGGTTAAAAGGTTATCTATATTTTCCAGAATTTTTTTAGTTGAAGATTCATTATCTTAGTTGAAAATTCATTTAGGTGATTGAAAAGTCAACTATTCATTTAAAAATTT
This sequence comes from Amphibolips quercusostensackenii, assembly GCA_032357855.1. Classification (NCBI taxonomy): domain Eukaryota; kingdom Metazoa; phylum Arthropoda; class Insecta; order Hymenoptera; family Cynipidae; genus Amphibolips; species Amphibolips quercusostensackenii. Next base: position 2,143,574 of record JAUELO010000330.1, read on the forward strand.
GTTTAAAAATGCCACCACTTGCTTTATTGGTTAAAGATACATTTCTTGGACTAAAAATTGTACTATTTTTTTGAAAATTAATTTTTTTGGCCAAACTCAATTTCCTGAAATGCTAATTTAACTATTTCATTTTCAATTGGAAATTGATCGTTTTTAGATTAAAATTCAACTATTTGTTTTAAAAACGATTTTTTTTTGTTAAAGCTTCAACTGTTTTATCGAAAATTTGTTTTATTTATTTGAGATTGAATTATTTCGTTACAAATTTTTGTTTTATGGTGGAAAATTTGCTTTTTAAATAAAAATTAAGTTTTTTTGTTGAAAATCGATCGTCTTTAGTTGAAAATAATTTTTTTTTTAACTAAAAATTTAATTATTGTATTTTTTGTTGAAATTGATGTTTTTTATTGTAAATTTACCTTTCTTTGGTAGAAAATTTATTTATTTAGTTGCAATTTGAAATATTTTATTGAAAATTCGTTTCTAAATTATTAAAATCAATCCTTTGATCTGCAAATTAAACTATTCCATTTTTGGTTAAAAATGGATCTTTTTTAGTTAAAACTTAAACTATTGGTGGAAAATTCATGATTTTTTTTTAAATTAGTCTTTTTTGGTAGAAAATGTGTCTGCTTGAATAAAATGAATTCTTTCTGATTAAAAATTTATCTTTTTGGTTAAAAATTCAACTACTTGTTTAAAATTTTATCTATATTGTCAATCGTTTTTATTTGCAGATAGATTATCTTAGTTGAATAATCAGTTGGGTAAATACAAAATTAACTGTTCAGTAAAACATTCATCTTTTTGGTTAAATCAAGCTTTTGAAATTATAACTGCTTTGCTGAAAAGCATTTTTTTTCAATTTACAAAATAAAATTTTCAAATTAAATATTAAGCTAAGCTATGTTTGATTGAAAATTAATTTTTTATGGTTGAAAATTGAACTATTCATTACAAAATTAATGAATTAAAAAAAATGATGTCTTTCGATCTAAAACAAACCTTTTTTACTCACGTAAACAAATTATTTCGATAAACCGAATAAATTAAAAAATTATATTTCCTATATGCATTCAGAAATAGTGTTTTTGAGAATACCAGAAAAAACAGGACACAGAGTAGAAAAATAGGAACAATTCTGTGAGAACTGTGATTCTGATAGTACCAACTTTTACATTTATTTCATTAAATTAAATTTTTTTGATGAATGCACATTTTACATGTTATAAAAAATGAATCACATACGTTTCACTTAGTCTGATAAAAGAATGCATTAACATTGCTGAACAATTAAGACGACCTTAATTTTCAACATTGTTTTTATAGCCGATACGACAAAATTATCGAATTCTATAATCGTTTGCTTTTAAATTTGCAATTACCGCAGTTATTCTGGAATCTAATCAAAGCAATTAAAATTGAGCCTGTGAATTGTGAAGCTTTACAAATAAGTACTTGGTATGCCAAACCGCGAGGATGTAACGCGCGACCTGATTCTCACGATTTTTTTTCTGCGCTATTTTAATTTCCGCATACTTGAAGGTCCTCAAGAATTTATTTTCAGACAGATGAATAGTATTTTTAAAAATTCAATGAAGCATTTTCTGCAAATTAATGAACAATTCAAGGTATTATTTTTACGGGCTAATTAAAAAAAATAGACCTCACGCTAGTAGAAACATTTCAGAGAATTTTAAAGAAAAAAACAAATATCGTTTAACCCGAATCCGCCTAAGGTACCATAAGTGTTACGCATCACACTTAAAACGAAAATCGCGTTTGCTGACGTTCTTTGAGATAAAAATCCGCGCGCCACCGCCTTATATCATCGGAGTAAAATGCCTGAGTTGATTTGGCAACATTTCTGGGCGGATTCGGGTTGAGAAGAATAATCGCATAACATGAAACTAATTAAACTAATTTTTTATATTTTCAAAAATGTGAAGAGTAGGGAAAACTGTGCAAGACTGTTTTTTACCAAACATAATAAAAAATACTTTGATATTGTTTCTTAAAATCATTTAAATGAACATAATTGGTAATTTAATATTTGTTTAAAGACGAAAATAGTTGAAAAAGTAGCTTATTTTTTTTGTAAGGTGATCAAAGAAAAAATAATTTTCTATAAAATATTTTTAAAATGTTAAAATTGCTGTGACCTACTCTTGCAGTATCCTCTATCTTACAAAATTAATTAATACTTTGATAATTCTGATAAAATCAATTAATTATTTCAGAAAACGATAATTTCAATTTTAATATATTTTTAAATATTTGGTATTTTCGCTTCTTTCAATTACGTAAAAATAAATTAATTTACAATATTAGAGAGGTTCATACCTTAATTACTTTTTTTTTTCGACAAACAGATTGATTCACGTCTGAAATATTACTTATGAAAATTTTTTAGCTTATCAACTTGAATTATTTTCTTAATAGACAATTTTATAGTTTCTGGCATATTTTTAACCTGAGCTGCATAGATTAAAAAATTTAGTTAATGAAAAGATTTGCCAATTTGGTTATTGTAAAGTCAAAAATAACAGTTTTCTGTTTTATTGTTTAATATCAACTTCATTCGTTTTTAAATTAAAAATTTTTTTTGATCAAAGGCTTAATTATAGAAACCTATTTATAATTTAAACTATTTTTGAAACAGATAACGTTTGAATCAAAATTTTTTGATAACTTATAGACCAAAAGACGAGTTTTAAACAAAATAGTTGAATCCTCAAACAAACCATATTAATTTTCACACCAAACAGATGCATTTTCACCAAAAAATTAATTTTTAGCAAAAGAGATGAAATTTGAACTAAAAAAATAATAAAGGAAAAAATTTTTCAACTAAAAAAAATAAATTTTCAACAAAATAAAGGAATTTTCAACAAAATAGTTAAAAAATAGTTAAATTTTTTCACCAAAATATGAATTTTTGACTAAAAACTTAATTTTTGAAAAAGATGTTCAACTTTAAACCAAGCTGCTTAATTTTCTACAAATTAGTTTGATTTTTGACAAGGAAAATAAATTGTTTACAAAATAAAGGATTTTCTAACTATGATATGAATTTTTAAGTAAAAAAAAATTAAGTTTTTACAAAAAAGTTACATTTGGTCACAAAATTTACAAGAGTTACATACAAAAAAATTATTTTTAACAATAAAGTTAAATTCAGTACAAAACAGTTAAATTTTAAACTAAAAAAATTAATTTTTAACAAAAAAAAGGAATTTGAAAAAAAAATTGAAATGTCCACAGAAGATATAAATCTCTAACAAAAAAATTAATTTTCAACAAAATATAGGAATTTATGAGGAAATAGTTTAATTTTCCAACAAAGATATGAATTTTCAACCTAAAAAAATAATTTTTTACAAAGAAATTCTACTTCCAACCAATTTTTTGAATTCTTATAACACATATCTATTTTGAAAACAGATGGATTTTAAAAAAAAGATAAATTTTTAACGAAATAAAAGAATTTTCAACAATAGAGGATTTTCAAACAATGATATGAATTTCCAAATAAAAGAATGAATTTTTGACAAAAAAGTTACATTTTCTACAAAGCAGTTGAATTTTTCACGAACAAAAATTAATTTGTAACAAAATGAAGAAATTTTTAACAAAATAATTTAATTTGTTACCAAACATATGAATCTTCGAAAAAAAATCAATTTTTAATAAAAAGAAATTCAACTTATAGCCAAGTTGGTCCATTTCTGATAACACAGTTCAATTTTGAAACAACAGCATAAATTTTTAATAAAAAGATAAATTTTTAATGACATAGAGAAATTTTTAACAAAATAAAAGATTTTTCAACTATGATATTAAATAAAAAAAATGAATTTTTGATAAAGCAGTTACATTTTTTACAAAAAGTTGAATTTCCAACCAAAAAAATGAATTTGGAACAAAATAAAGTAATTTTCGACAACTAAATGAATTGTCTACCAAAAATATGAATCTTCACCCAAAAAATGAATTTTTGATAAAAGGTTCAACTTTTAACTAAGTTGTTAAATTTTTTACAACACAGTTCAATTTTGAACCAAAAAGAAGAATTTTCAACGAAAAAGAGTGATTTTTAGCAAAAAAAAAAAAAGGATTTTTTAAGAAGGACATGAATTTTCAAAAAACAAAATAAATTTTTGACAAATAAATTCCATTTTTAACTTTTAATTGAACTTTTAACAGTTTAACTTTTTACCAAGTTGTTAAATTTTTCACAAAACAGTTCATTTTTAAAACAAAAAGATGAATTTTCAACAAAATAAAGAATTTTTCAACTATGATATTAATTTTGAAAAAAATGAATTTTGTGGCAAAAAAGTTACATTTTTTACAAAACAGTTGGATTTTTAACCAAAACTAGTAATTTGTAGCAAAATAAAAAAATTTTCAACAAATAAGTCAATTTTCCACCAAAGATATGAATTTTCATCTAAAAAAATGAATTTTTGATCAAAAAGTTCAACTTTCAACCAAGTTGTTAAACATTTTATAACACAGTTCAATTTTGAAAAAAGATGCATTTCTAATAAAAAGATGATTTTTTAACAAAATAGAGGATTCTCTAACAACAATATGAATTTCCAAATAAAAAAATTAATTTTTGGCGAAGATGTTGAATTTTTTGAAAAAGTGTCGAATTTTCAAGTAAAAAAAATCATTTTCAATAAAATAGAGGAGATTTCTACAAAATAATTAAATTGTTTACCGAGGAGATGAACCTTAAATTAAAAAAATAAGTTTTTATTTTAAAAAATTCAACTTTAAACAAGTTGTTGCATTTTTCACAGCACACGTCTATTTTGAAACAAAAGCATAAATTTTTAATAGAATGATGAATTTTCAACAAAATAGAGAAATTTTAACAAAATAGAGGATTTTTCAACTATAATATAAATTAAAAAAAAAAGAATTTTTGACAAAGAAGTTACATCTTTTACAAAACAGTTGAATTTTTAACCAAAAAAATTTATTTGTAACAATATAAAGGAATTTTTAACAAATAAGTCAATTGTCTACCAAAGGTATGAATATTTATCCAAAAAATGAGTTTTTAATAAAAAAGTTTAACTTTCAACCAAGTTGTTAAATTTTTTACATCATTTAATTTTAAAGCGAAAAGATGAATTTTTAAAAAAACATAGAAATGATTAACGAAATAGTTTAATTCTCCAACAAAGACATGAATTTTTAAACTAAAAAAAGCATTGTTTACAGAAAAATTCTAATTCTTACCAGTTTTTTTAAATTTTTATAACAGTTCAATAATGAAAGAAAAAGATAAATTTATAATAAAAAGATGAATTTTTAACGAAATAGAGGAATTTTCAACAAAATGGAGAATTTTCGAACAATGCTATGAATTTTTAATTAAAAAAATTAATTTTTGCCAAAGAAATTGGATTTTTACATCAAAAAAAATATTTTGTAACAAAATAGAGGAACTTTCGAGAAAATAATTGATTTGGCCACAAAAGATATGAATCTTTAACCAGAAAAATGAGCTTTTGATAAAAAATTTTAACTTTTAAACAAGTTGTTGAGTTGTTTACAAAACCGTTTAATTTTGGAACAAAAAGATGAATTTCAAACTAAATAAGGAAATTGTTAACGAAATATCTCAATTTTCCCAGAAAGATATCAATATTCAACCAAAATAATAAATTTTTCATAAAGAAGTTTAACTTCTTAACAAGATTATAAATTTTGTGCATAATAGTTCAATTTTGAAAAAAAATTTTTTTTAACATAATAGAAGAATTTTTCACGAAATATTACAATTTTCCATCGAAGACATAAATCTTCAACAAATTTTTTTTTTTTTTTTTTTGGTTAAAAAGTTTAACTTCTTACCAAGTTATAAAATTTTTATAACTCAGTTCAATTTTGAAACAAAAAGATGATATTTCAAGAAAATACAGAAATTTTTAACGAAATAGTTAAATTTTACAATAAAGTTATAAATTTTCATCCCAAAAAATTAATGTTTAATAAAAAAGTTCAACTGTCAACCAAACTGTTAAATTTTTTACAACAAAGTTCAACTTGGAACGAAAAAATGAATTTTTAACAAAATAGGGGAATTTTCAACGAAATAGTTAAATTTTCTAACAAAGATAGGAATATTCAACAAAAAAAATAATTTTTTTTTCATAAGAAAGTTTAACTTTTTATCAAGTTAATAAATTTTGTACAACAAAGTTGAATTTTGAAACAAATGAAGATATGAATTTTCGTCTCAAAAAATTAATTTTTGATAAAAAAGTTCTGGCAACCAAACTGTTGAATTCTTTACAACAGAGTTTAACTTTGACAGAAAAAAATGAATTTTTAAGAAAATAGTTGAATTTTCAACGAAATTGTTTAATTTTCCAACAAAGATAGGGATATTCAACAGAAAAAATAAATTTTTTATAAAGAAGTTCAACTTCTAAACAGGTTAATAAATTTTGTATAAAACAGTTTGATTTTGAAAAAAAAATTTTTTATAACAAAATAGAAGAATTTTCTACGAAATAGTTCAATTTTCTATCAAAGATATAAATCTTAAAAAAAAATTTTATTTTGATAAAAAAGTCCAACTTCTTACCAAGTTATCAAATTTTTCAAAACTCAGTTCAATTTCAAAAAAAAAAATGATAAATTCTGAACAAAATAGAGGAATTTTCTACAAAATAGTTTAATTTTTCATCGAACATATGAATCTTCAACCAAAAAAATTAATTTTTAATGAAAAATTTCAAGTTCTTCTTAACAATTAATTTACCCTTTTACAACACAGTTTAATTTTGAAACAAAAAGATGAATTTTAAATAAAATAGGGGAATTTTCAACGAAATATTTAAATTTTCCAACGAAGGTATCAATATTCAACCAAAATAATAAATTTTTCATGAAAAAGTTTAACTTTTAAACAAGTTAATAAATTTTGTACAACACAGTTCAATTTTGAGAAAAAATTTTTTTTTTCAACAAAATAGAAGAATTTTCTACCATATAGTTCAATTTTCTATCGAAGATATAAATCTTTAAAAAAAAAAATTTTTTCTCGATTAAAAAGTTTAATTTTTTTCTAAGTTATTAAATTTTTTATAACTCAGTTTCATTTTGTACCAAAAAGATGATGTTTCAACAAAATAGAGGAATTTTCAACGAAATAGTTAAACTTTGCAATGAAGATCTGAATTTTCATCCGAACAAATTAATTTGTGATAAAAAAGTTCAACTGTCAACCTAAATGTTTAATTTTTCACAACAGAGTTCAACTTTGAAACAGAAAAATAAATTTTTTACAAAATAGGGTAATTTTAAACGAAATATTCAAGAAAAAAAATAAATTTTTTATAAAGAAGTTTAACTTCTAAACAAGTTAATAAATTTTGTTCAACCAATTTTAATTTTAAAACAAAAAAATTTTTTTATAACAAAATAGAAGAATTTCCTACAAAATAGTTTAATTTTCCATCGAAGATATAAATCTTGAAAAAAATTTTTTTTTTTTCTCAAAGTTCAACTTCTTACCAAGTTATCAAATTTTTTATAACTCAGTTCAATTTTAGAACGAAAAGATAAATTTTTAACAAAATAGAGGAATTTTTGACGAAATAGTCAAATTTTTAATCGAACATATGAATCTTCAACCAAAAAAATTGATTTTTGATAAAAAATTTCAAATTCTTAACAATTTTTTAATTTTTCCACAACACAGTTCAATTTTGAAACAAAAAGATGAATTTAAAACTAAATAAGGGAATTTTTGACAAAATAGTTGAACTTTTCAACTGAGATATTAATTTCCAACAAAAAAATAATTTTGTATGAAGAAGTTCAATTTTTAACTAATCTGTTAAATTTTTTACAACAGAGTTCAATTTGAAACGAAAAAAATAATTTTTAACAAAATAAAGAAATTTTCAACGAAATAGTTCAATTGTCCAGCAAAGATATAAATCTTTAACAAAAAAAAAAATTGTAGATAAAAAAGTTCAACTTTTAACCAACGAACGTATGAAATTAAAAAAAAAAATCAGTTTTTACGAAGTAATTCAACTTTCAACCAAGTTTTTTATTTTTTTACAAATCCATTGAATAGTCATCCAAAAAGATAAATTTTTAACCAAAAAGATAAATTCTTAACAAGATGTTTGAATTTTGAACTTAAGTTGCCTGAAATTTAAATTTCAAGTAATTTATAGGTTTTTAAACCTAGAGTTGTTTATAGATTTTATATTTTTAAATATTAATTAAACTTACTGACAAATCGTAAAATTGCAATGCTTACAAATTTTAACAAAGGAAATTAAAATTTCTACGGAACAGGTAAGTTTTAAATGAAAAAGTTAAAGTTTCAACCCGGAAAGATTTTGCAGCCAACAAAGAATAACAATTTAAACTAAATCATTGAATTTTTAATTGTTTAATTCTCAAGCCAAAAAGACTAATTTTGTACAAAACCGATGGATTCTTAACCTGAAAAGATCCATTTTCTTCAAGAAAGATTATTTTTAACTATATAGTTGAATTTTTTTAGAAAAATAGTTGAATTTTGAACAAAAAGAATGACTTTTTAATTAAGTAAATTAGTTTTTCAATTAATAAAGAATTCTAGAATTAAAAAATTTTTAATTTTGAAAATTTCAAATTAAAAATAATGCGTATAAAGCTTAAAAATTAAATAATTTTTGATTTCCTTTTTTAAAAATTTAAGAATTTTTTATTGTCACTCTTCCGAATCACTTGATGCTTAATTTAGAAATTCAATCACGATATTTAAATTGAGAACCCCAAAAATCTGAGGATATTAATTTTCATAAAATTAAGATACCTTTTAAAATTTTAATTCACTGTATTTCATTAGTCACCTGCGATTTTAAAATTTTCGAATTAAAATTTGGATCCAGCGACCCCTAAAACCTAAGAATACTCATTCTTACGAAAATCGGATCACTGATGCAGATTATGAAAAATAACCGATAAGTTTAAAAAAAAATTGTTTTGAAAAACGAAAAACAAATATTTTTAGGTTTAGAAATTCTAGAATTGTCTATTCTAGCACCAATAAATAGTTTCAATAAAAAAATACATATATAAGTTTACTTTCGCAAAGAAAATTTTTCCAAAGAAAAGTGGCGTTTTAGTAGAAATACTCTTAAGTAACTGTAAAGAAGATTTCTCTAATTGGCATGAGGGCCCACAATTAGTATTTTTTGTCCTGATTGTATTTTTTTCGGAATTCGATTTTTTTCTATCATATTATACGTGATAAACTTCGTAATTAAAAAAATTTATCAAAAATTAATAAATAAATAAAAACATAACAAAAAATAAAAAGTATAGAACCTGATGCCAATTCAACAAGTCTTCTCTACAATTATGGTACTTAAAAATATCTTTCGAAAAACCATCACAGACGTTATTTAACGAAATAATTATTATTTGTACGATATTATTGTCATGAAAAATTTCTTATCGAAAAGTGGAATTGTTGTAACACCTTTTTCTTTTTCCGCTTCATATGGCAATGTGAGTTGAAGACAAGTACCTTCTGGTATCATGCACTTAGGTGCACATAATGT
>JAUELO010000330.1:2154229-2168240 GCA_032357855.1 Amphibolips quercusostensackenii
ATCTAGATACGAAATCACCTCTGTCGCTCGCTTGCTTAAACCATTCGAAGACAGCAGCATCCAGAATCATATCATTATTTTGCAAAAAAATACCTTCAAAAACACTTGACAGCAATTGACAATTTGTATCACAAAACATCGTAGAGGGACGATAGGTTAGGTAGTTATACGACAGCGCGACCAATTTGGAACTATAACAAGGAATTTAAATTTTAGGTAAATATTAACAAGAAATCTTATAGTAAATTATTATTTTTCAACCGTAGTATAACATTTGTGATCACACCGAGTTGATATTTACTGCTATTTTTTATTAAAATTGCTCTAATAACGGCAATAACTTGGAGATACACACGAGTTCGCGTGTCCGGTGGCGCTGTTGTCAAGGTCAAAGGGGCCCTACGCAGAAAAAATCTAGTGATTTTAGCGGAAAGCGACTTTTTAACTGCGCATGTACCGAAAAGCGTGAGTCTATTTTAAATCAATAAATGCTATTAAAAATAATACAGATAGATATTTAAAAAAAAATTTTATTCAAAAAAATTAATTGAAGTGAATCTAAGAAATAGCTTATTATTTAAAATAATTTATTATTAATGTGATATGACAAGTGCAAAATTTATAATGTTGAATAGTTCTGCACTTTTCGGTACATGCGCAGTTAAAAAAGTCGCGGTTCTTCAACTTCTTCTGCTTGAGAGTCAACTGCAACAGTTACCCAGCTCGCCCATCAAAGGTGCAGCGCTTTATTGCTACGCTCCTGTTTTTTCAGGCTTGACTGACAACCGACGATTTCCCCCTTTGACACCTCGGCTTCTCTCATTCTAGTTCGCGGTGCGTCGTCAATTCCCGGAAGAAACCGATCGTTCGTCGGGTCACGAATTGACGTCCTACTGTATTTAGTGAAAAATTCTTATTATTTTGAATTTATTTATTAACTTAAAATTTTATAATTTTATTTCTAGTTACAAATTGATCGTTTTTAGTTGAAAATTCAACAATTTATTTAAAAAATATATGTATTTTATAGTAAATAATTCTTTTTTTTTGTAGAGAATGGATTTTATTGATTTGAAATTTAATTACTTGGTTAAAGGTTGAAGTTCTTTGTTAAAAATTATTTTATTATTCAAAGACCCATCTTTCGACTTGGATATTCAACTATTTTGTTGAAATTTCGTTTCTTCTTTAAATAATTTTTTAAACTGAAAATTTAATTATTTTATTCTTGGTTAAAAATATTGTTGAAAATTATTATAAGTTCGTCTTTTTTGGTAGAAAATTAATTTTATTGATTAAAAATTTAATTACTTGGTTAAAGTTGATTTTTTTTTGTTAAAAATCCAATTTATTATTCAAAGACCCACCTCTCTGGTTGAAAATTTAACTGTTTTTTAATTCGTTATTTATTTTAAATTAATTTTTTAACTTTAAATTTAATTATTCTGTTTTCATTTAAAAATTCAACAATTTGATTAAAAATGTATGTATTTTATTGTAAGTTCGGCTTTTTTTGTAGAAAATTAATCTTGTTGATTTAAAGTCTAATTACTTGGTTGAAAATTGAGTTTCTTTTTAAAAAATTTATTTTATTGTTTGAAGATCCAATTCTGTGGTTTGAAATTCAACTATTTTTTTGAAAATTCGTTTTTTCTTTCCAATTAATTTTTCAACTACAAAATTAATTATTCTATTTTAGTTTGAAAATTCAACAGTTTCCTTGAAACTACATATATATTATTCCAAGTTTATCTTTTTTGGAGTAAAATTATTCTCTTTGGTTGAAAATTAAATTACTGTTTGATTGAAAATTTAACTTTTTTGTTAAAAATTCATTTTATTATTTCAAAATGCATCCCTTTGTTCGAAAATTCAACTATTTTGTTGAAATTTTTGTTCACTTTAAATTAATTTTTTTAACTTAGAAGTTAATAATTACATTTCTGATTGCAAATTAACTGTTTTTGGTTAAAAATTCAACTATTTTGTTGACAATTCGTTTTTTTCTTTCTATTTATTTTTTTAACTGAAAATTTAATTATTCCATTTTTGGTTAAAAATTTAATTTCTTTGTTAAAACTTATTTTTATTTTAAAGTAACTGTCTTAACTTCAAATTTAATAATTCTATTTCTAGATGCAAATTAACTGTTGTCAGTTAAAAATTCAATAATTTAGTTTGAAATTCAAGTATCTTATTGTAAATTCGTCTTTCTTTGTAGAAAATTGATTTTAATAATTGAAAGTTCAATTACTTGGTTCAAAGTTAAACTCCTCTGTAAAAATTAATTTCATTATTTAAAGATTTATTACTCTGTTTGAAAATGCAACTATTTGATTGAAAATTTTTTATTTATTTTAGAATAATTTTTTTACCTGAAAATTTGATTACTTTGTTTTTGGTTGACAATTAATCGTTTTTTTGTTAAAAATTAAACAATTTGGTTGTAAATGTATGTATTTTAATGTAAATTCGTCTTTTTTAGCAAAAAATTATTTAAATTACTTAAAAATTCAATTATTTGGTTTTATTTCATCGCATATACCTAACATGTGCAATTCTTAATAAAGTTTGTTTAAATAATAACAAATTATTTAATTGCTTCCACTAACTTAATAGAAAAACTCTTTTTGTCTATAAATTGTTCAAATTTATAAAACATCATCTGACGACACGTAGCCTATCACCACGAAACAATTTTTATGTACTGATTTATTTATAACAAATACAATGAATTATTTAAAATTTGGGTTGCAACTGTAATTTTTTAAAAAATTTATTCCCTTCCTGCCTTGGAAAGATTTTTAGTTTTTTTTAATAAACGATACTTCTGAAAATCAGTTTGCTGAATATTTTTTTATTTAATAACAAAGACATGACAATTTTATAAATAAATGAATTCATAAAAATGGTTTCGTTATAATTAGCTGCTATTTGTCACTAGATTTGCATGAAATTTTAACAATGCATAAATGAAATATCTTTTTATATTGAATTAATGAAAGTTATTATAATTTTTTAATTTATGAACAAATTTAATAAACAATTTTCCACATCAGGTATGTATGATGGAATACATTATCCCTTTTTTTCAGAATAGACTCATTACTACTTGGCAATGGCACCCAAGTATGTTAATTTTTCATTAAAAAACAATTGACGAATTTTTAAACAATCTTAATGAACAAATAGACTATTAGTCTATTATTCGACGTAATACTTTTATACTTTCAACGTAATCGAATGCAAGTAACGAATCGAAAAAATTTTATGTATATTCAAATGACAATTAAGAATTATTATTGTTAATAACAATTATTTGGACAAATTTTTCGAACAATATTATTGTTCTGAAAAACGAAATTTCAAATTTCAAAAAATACTGAAAATATAATAACCAAAATAGAAAATTTTCGAAAAAATGAAATAAATGAATAAATAATACAATAAATAAAACTTTGCGAATTTTTAAAATAACAGCAAAAAAAAACTACTAAAAATATTTATTAATTAAATTACTGAATTCGAGAAATTTCATTAATTTTTAACCTTTATAAAATATATAAATTTTTAAATTGCCAAAATTTAAAAATCACAAAATTAGTAAATTGTCAGAATTATTAAATTTAAAAAATTTCTTATTCCCGAAAATTCTAAAATTATTATCAAATAATATATTACTTATCTTATGCTGGTTTAAATTTTAAACTGCACGTACATAAAGCAAAACATTATTACAACAAATACAAAATATTAAACATTGTTTCAGGAATTGGTTTTGGTAATTTATTAATTTTAGGATTTTTAAAATTCGAGTTTGAAAATTTCTATGAATATATAATTGTTGTGGTATGTTTTAAAATCGTGAATAAAAAATTTTGTCGAAATATTGTTATTATTTTGCTATTATTTAACATTTAAACATCGCTTTTTAACGTAATTAATTTAATATAAGTAATTTTTTAACTTAACAATATTTAGCAATGGATTATTAGTGTCGAAATTGACTTTTTATGAACAGATTTAATTAATAAATTGTTTATTTGGCTATTCTCAACATTTACAATTTGTGTTTTCAACATGATTAACACTTGCTATTAAATTTTCAAACTTTTTTTAAATTCATGGATAATGATAATAATCCTCGAAATTCCTTTAAATCCTTATTCTTTAAAATCGCGTGTTATACTTCAAAATGCTTAAAAATTCTCATATATATTAAAATGTATTAAAATATTCTAAAAGACATTAATAAATCTCAGAATTCCTTAAAATTCTGTATAATGTTTGTAAATCCTTTAAAATATATGTCAAATTTTGTAAAATCGCCTGAAACTGGTAAATATGTATCGGAATCTTTTAAAGTCTCCTAAATCCTTTTGCAATCCATTTAAATTTTCGAAATCTCATTATAATGCCCTGATATACTTCAAAATCCCTGAAAATTCTTCGGCATAACATAAAGTCTCAAAATCTATTGAAATCCCGTAAATTTTTAAAAATATTTTTTTAAATTTCTTGAGATCACTTGAAATATCTTCAAATTATTTAAAATCCATAAAAATCTCTCGAAATGTCAGAAAATCTCTAAAAATCGATCTTAAATTGAAACAGGTAATTTTTTTCAAAGTCCGAAAATCTTTAAAAATTTTTAAAGATCTCATTAAATCTCTAAGGATGTTTGGAAATCCCGTTAAATTCCGTGAAACTTTTCTAATTCATTAAAATATTTTCAGTAATTAAAAATTTTTTTAAATCCCTTGAAATCCATTTATGTACGAGGTTGATGGACGTGGGATAGAATGAGATAGAAAAGATCATATCGAAAAAGTTAGAGGTTGATAAACCTAGGATGGGATGACATTGAGAAGAGTGTATTGAAAAAGATAGACGCGAAATAAGATTGACAAAGAGATAGAAAAATATTGACGTGGATAGAGAAAGGATAGGATAAGGCAGGAAAGATGGTATTGAAAAAGATAGACGTTGATAGACGTAGTTTAGGATGAGATGGAGAAGAAAGTATGTAAGAAAGATAAATGTGAATTTAGATTTCCAATTAGATAGAAAAAGATTGACCTGAATGGATAGAGGATGGGGTTAGATAGAAAGGAGGGTATTGAAAAAAAAGAGATTGATAGACCTAGGATAGGATGAGGTAGAGAAGACACTATTGCAAAAGATAGACGTGAATTTAGGTTGCACCAAAGATAGAAAAATATTGACGTGTATGAATATAGGACGGGATAGAATAAATAGGATGGTATTGAAAAAATAGAGGAAGGTAAAGGTAGGATAGGATAAGATAGAAAAGAGGGTTTCGAAAATGATGAAGGTTGATGAAACTTTGATAGAATGAAGAGGCTGATAGACCTGGACTAGGATGAGATAAAGAAGAGGATATTTAAAAAGATAAACAGGAATTTTAATTGATAAAGAGATAAACAAATATTGTCATGGATGGCTAAAGGATAGGATGAGACAGAAAAGACGGTAATAAAAAAGATAGATGTTTATAGATGTAGTGTAGGATGAGATAATAAAGAAGGGATTAAAACAGATGAACGTAAATTCAGATTAACAAAGAAAAACAGAAAGATCGACGTGAATGGATAAATAATAGTATAAGATAGAAAGGACAATATTTAAAAAATTGAGTTTCATAGACGTAGGATAGAATAAGATAGAGAAGAGTGTATTGCGAAAAAAGACGGGAATTTAGGTTAAACGAAAGATAAAAAAATATTGACGTGTATGGATATAGGAGGGGATAAGATAGAAAGGATGGTATTAAGAATAATAGAGTTTGATAGACGCTGGATAGGATAAGATAAAGAGGAGGATATTGAAAAAGATTGACGGAAATTCAGATTGACAAAGAAATGAAAAAAGATAGACTTGGATAGATGTAGGATACGATGAGATACAGAGGAAAAGATTAAAAAAGAGAAACGGGATTTAAGATCAAGCGATGGATAGAAAAATATTAATGTGTATGGATAAAGAATGGGATGAGATAGGAAAAATGGTATTGGAAAAAAAAGAGGTTGATAAACGTAGGATAGGATGAGATAGAAAAAAGTGTATCGAAAAAGTTAGAGGTTGATAGACCTAGGATAGAATGAGATAGATGAAAGGGTATCAAAAAAGATAGACGTACATTTAAATTAACAAAGATATGAAAAAGATTGTCGTGGATAGATGTGAAATACGATGAGGTATACAATGTGAGATAAAAAAGATAGACGTGAATTTAGATTGACAGAAAGACTGAAAAATATTGACGGTTATAGATAAAGAATAGGATGCGATAGAAAGGATGGTATTGAAAAAGATAGAGGTTGATAGACGCAGTATAGGATAAAATAGAATAGAGGGTACCGAAAAATATGGCGTTTGATAGACCTAGGATAGAATGAGATAAAAAAGCAGGTATTAAAAAGAATAAACTTAAAACTGAGATTGCCAAAAAGAAAAAAAAGTATTGACGTGGATAAATAAGGGATGGGATGAGGCAGAAAAGGCGGTATTTTAAAAGATAGAGGTTTATAGACGTAGGAAAAGATTAGATAAAGAAAAGAATATCGAAAAAGATAGCTGTGAATTTGGCCTTATAAAAAAATAGATAATATTAATGCAGATAGATAAAGGATGGGATGAGATAGAAAGGATGGTATTAAAAAAGATAGAGATTGATAGACGCAGTATAGGATAAAATAGAATGGAGGGTACAGGAAAATATGGCGTTTGATAGACCTAGGATAGAATGAGATAGAAAAGAAGGTATTGAAAAAAATAAACGAAAACTGAGATTGACAAAGAAAAAGAAAACTATTGACGTTGATGGACAAGGGATGGGATAAAACAGAAAAGGCGGTAATAAAAAAGATAAAGGTTAATAGACGTAGGATAGGATGAGGTAGAGAAAAGGGCATTGAAAAAGATAGACGGAAATTTAGATTGACAAAGAGATGGAAAAAGATAGACTTGAATTAATGTATGATACGATGAGATACAGAAGAGAAGAATAAAAAAGAGAGACGGGAATTCAGATTAAGCGAAAGATAGAAAAACATTGGCGTGTATGGATAAAGGATGGAATGAGATAGAAAGGATTGTATTAAAAAAATAGAAGAAGATAGACGAAGGACATGATAAGATAGAAAAGAGGGTATCGAAAAAGATAAAGGTTGATATACCTGGGATAGGATGAGGACGTTGATAGACCTAGGATAGCATTAGATACAGATATAAAGGTTAAAAATGCTAGACGGAGATTCAGATATACAAAAAGATAAAAAAAGATTGACGTTGATAAATGTAAAATACGATGAGATATACAACGGGAGATTAAAAAAGATTGACGTGAACTTACATTAAAAGATAGATAAAAAAGTATTGACGTTTATAGATAAAGAATAGGATGCGATAGAAAGGATGGTTTTGAAAAAAAGTTGATAGACGTAGGATAGGATGAGATAGAAGAAAGGGTATCAAAAAAGATAAAGGTTGATATACCTAGTGTAGGATGAGGACGTTGATAGACCTAGGATAGCATCAAATACAGATAAAAAGGTTGAAAATGCTAGATGGAAATTTAGATATACAAAAAGATAGAAGAAGAAAGACGTTGATAGATGTAAAATACGACGAGATATACAACGGTAGATAAAAAAAGATAGACGTAAATTCAAATTCACAGATAGATAAAAAAGTATTGACGTTTATAGATAAAGAATAGGATGCGATAGAAAGGATGGTTTCGAAAAAAAGTTGATAGACGTAGGATAGGATTAGATAGAAGAAAGGGTATTAACAAAGATGGACGTTGATAGGCCTAGGATAAGATAGAATAAAAACGAGAATATTAAAAAAGATAGACGTGAATTTGGCTTAAAAAAGAAATAAAAAAAATTTATGTGGATAGATAAAGAATGGGATGAGATAGAAAATATGGTATTAAAAAAGGTAAAGAATGATAGACGCAGTATAAAATAAAATAGAATAGAGGGTATTGATAAAGATGCGTTTGATAGACCTAGGATAGGGTGAGATAGAGAAGAGGATATTAAAAAAAATAGACGAAAACTAAGATTGACATTGATAAAGAAAAATATTGACGTAGGTAGACAAGTGATGGGATAAGACAGAAAAGGCGGTATTGCAAAAGATAGAGTTTGATAGACGTAGAATATGATAAAATAGAAAAGACGGTATTGAAAAAGATTAACGTGAATTTATGTTAGCAAATAAAAAGAAAAAGATTGTCGTAGAAAGATAAAGGATGGGATTGGATAGAAAGGACGGCATTAAAAAAGATAGAGATTAATAGACGTAGGATAGGATGAGATAGAGAAAAGCGTATTAAACAAGATAGACAGGAATTTAGATTAAACAAAAAAATAAGAAAAAGATAGACGTAGATAGATGTATGATACGTTGAAATATAGAAGAGAAGATTAAAAAAGACAGATGCGAATTTGCATTGACAAAGAGATAGAAAAAGATAGACGCTTATAGATAAGGGAGACGATGAAATAGATTAATAGAGAGATAGAAAGATATTGACGTAAACAGATTAAGGATGGGATTAGATAGAATGGACGGCATTAAAATAGATAGAGATTGATAGACGCAGGATAGGATGAGGTGGAGGAAAGCGTATTGAAGAAGATAGATGGGAATTTAGATTAAACAAAAAGATGAAAAAAGGTATACGTAAATAGATCTATGATACGATGAGATACGCGAGAGAAGATTTAAAAAGACAGACGGGAATTTAGATTGCCAAAGAGATAGAAAAAGATAGACGCTAATAGATGAAGGAGATGCTGAAATAAAGAAGAGGAGAATAAGAAAGATAGACGAAAATTTAGATTAATAAAGAGATAGGAAAATATTGACGTGTATCGATAAAGGATTTTATAAGATAGGGAGGATGATATTAAAAAGATAAAGATTGGTAGACGTAGGATAGGCTGAAATAGAAAAGAATGTATCGAAAAAGATTTAGGTTGATAGACCTAGGATAGGATGAAATAAAAAAGAGGGTATTTAAACGATGAACGGAAAGTTAGATTGACAGAGAGATAGAAAAATATTTACGTATATGGATAAAGGATGAGGTGAAAAGACGGCATTGAAAAAGATAGAGATTGATAGACCTAGGATAGGATGAGATAGAAAAAAGTGTATTAAAGAAGATAGATGAAAATTTAGATTCAACAAAAAGTTAAAGAAAGATAGACGTGCATAGATGCATAATACGATAAGATACAGAAGAGAAGATTAAAAAGACAGACAAAAGACTAAGATTGACAAAGAGATAGAAAAAGATAGACGCTGATAGATGCTAAAGACGATAAGATAGAGAAGAGGAGAAAAAAAAATAGACAAGAATTTGGATTGACAGAGAAATAGATAAATATTGACGTATATGGGTGAAGGATAAGGTAAGAAGGATGGTATAAAAAAAGATAAAGGTTGATAGACGCAGGATAGAATGAAATACAAAAAAAGGGTATTGAAAAAGTTGTAGGTTGATTATCCTAGGATAGGATGAAATACAGAAGAGAGTATTAAAAAAGATGGACGGGAATTCAGATTGATAGAGAGATAAAAAAATATTCACGTATATGGATAAAGGATGGGGTGAGAAGACAGTATTGAAAAAGATAAAGGTTGATAAAAGTAAGATAGTATTCGATAGGAAGGAGGGTATTAAGAAAGAAAGACGATAATTGATATTAATAAAAATTTAGGGAAGGGTAGACGTAGATAGATATAGGATACGATTAAATATAGAAGGAGAGATTAGAAAGGATATACGGGGATTAAGATTATTCGAGAGATAGAAAACTATTGACGTGTATGTATGAAAGATGGAATAAGATAGAAAGAATGGTACTAAAAAAGATAAAGGTTAGTAGACGTAGGATAGAATGAAATAGAAAAGATGGTATCGAAAAAGATGTAGGATGTTAGAAATAGGATAGGATGAGATAGAAAAGAGTATATTGAGAAAGATAGACAGGAATTTAAATTGACAAAGAGATAAAAAAATATTTAAGTAGATAGATAAAGGATAAGTTGAGGCAGAAAAGACGACATTGAAAAAGATAAAACTTGATAGACGTAGGATAGAAGGAGATAGAGAAGATGGTTTTGAAAATGATGGACCGGAATTTAGAATAGAAGAGTGATAGAAAAAGATTGACGTGGATAGATAAAGGTTAGAATGAATAAGAAAGGATGGTAAGGAAATAGATAGAGGTTGATAGATGTAGGATAGAATGAGATGAAGAAGAAAGCATTAAAAAAGATAGATGTGGATTTGGATGAACAAAGAGTTATAAAAAAAATTGCCGTGGATAGATGAAGGATATGATGTGATAAAGAAGAGGGTATTGAAAAAGGTAGACGGGATTTTAGATTGACAAAAAGATAAAAAAAAGATAGATGTTGATAGATTTCAGATACGATGAAATAGAGAATAAGAGATTAAAAAAGATAGACGTAAATTTAGATTGATAGAGATTTGCAAAAACATTGACGTATACAAATAAAGGATAGGATAAGAAGACGGTATTAAAAAAGATAGACGGGAATTCAGATTGTTAAAGCGATAGAAAAATATTAAAGTGGATAGATAAAGGATAAGATGAAGCAGAAAAAAAGATATTGAGAAAGTTAAAGGCTGATAAGCGTATGATAGTACGAGATGGACAAGAGGGTATTAAAAATGAAAGACGGGAATTTAGAATAAAGAGAGATAGAAAGAGATTGATGTGGATTGATAAAGGTTAGGATAAAGAAGAAAGAATGGTATTGAAAAAGATAGACGTGGATTTGGATACACAAAAAGATATAAAACATTGACGTGAATAGATATAGGATTGGATGAGATAGAAAATAAGGTATGGAAAAAGACAGAGGCTGATAGATGTAAAACAGTATGAGATAGAGAAAAGGATAATGGAAAAGTAAGACGTGAATTTAAATTAATAAATATATAGGAAGAGGTAGACGTATATAGATGTAGGAGACGATTCAATGAAGAAGGAGAGATAAAAGAAGATGGACGGGAATTCAAATTGATAGAGAGATAAAAAAATATTGACACTTATGGATTAGAGGTGGGATAAGATAGAAAGAAAGGTTCAAAAAATTGAGAGGTTGATAGACGTAGAATAGGATGAGATAGAGAAAAAAAAAAATTGAAAAAGATATATGTGAATTTAGATTGACAAATAGAAAAAAAATATAGATGTTTGAAGATGTGGGATACGAAGAAATAAGGAAGAGAGATTAAAAAAATAGACGAGAATTCAGATTGATGCAGACATAAAAAAATATTAACTTGTATGAATGAAGGATGGTGTGAGATAGAAAGGATGGTATTGAAAAAGATAAAGGTTGATAGACGTAGGATAGGACGAAATGGAAAAGAGAGCATTAAAAAGAAAAGACGTAGATTCAAATGAACAAAGAGATTAAAAAAATGACGTGGATAGATAAAGGATATGACGAAATAAAGAAAAAGGTATTGAAAAAGGTAGACGGGATTTTAGATTGACAAAAAGATAGAAAAAGATAGATGTTAATAGATGTCAGATACGATGAAATAGAGAATAAGAGATTAAAAAAGATAGACGTAAATTTAGATTGATAGAGATTTGGAAAGACATTGACGTATATGAATGAAGGATAGGATAAGAAGACGGTATTAAAAAAGATAGACGGGAATTTAAATTGTTAATGCGATAGAAAAATATTAAAGTGGATAGATAAAGGATAAGATGAAGCAGAAAAAAAGATATTGAGAAAGATAAAGGCTGATAGGCGTATGATAGTGCGAGATGGAGAAGAGGGTATTAAAAATGATAGACGGGAATTTAGGATAAAAGAGAGATAGAAAGAGATTGATGTGGATAGATAAAGGCTAGGATAAAGAAGAAAGGATGGTATTGAAAAAGATAAAGTTTGATAGACATAGGATAGGACGAAATAGGAAAGAGGGTAACGAAAAAGATGTAGGTCAATAGACCTAAGATAGGATGAGATGAAGAAGGATAAGATGAGATAGAAAGAATGGTATTGCAAAAGATAAAGGTTGATAGACGTAGGATAGGACGAAATGGAAAAGAGAGTATTGAAAAAATTGTAGGTTGATAGACCTAAGATTGAATAAGATGGAAGAGGGGCTATTGAACAAGGTAGATGAAAATTTAGATTAGCAAAGAGATTATTGAGAAAGACTGACGTGGATGGATAAAAAATTGAATTAGATAGAAAGGACGGTATTGAAAAAATAAAGTTTGATAGACATAAGATAGGATGTGATAAGGAAGTGGGCATTGAAAACAGTAGATGGATAGGATCTGTATCTTTTAACTTCCAGCAGCGTATTTTTGACAGATTGAGTCAAAAATATAAAATCTTACGTGAGAAGATTGCCCTCCCCCCCTACCTTTATGAGGGGTGGGGGGAGTCATGACAATTTTACGAATCTTTACAATAGGAGAGAGGGGCTAAAAAATTTAAAAAAAATATCCTTACGTAATTAATGGACGTCCACTACACGTTTTTAAAGAAATATTAATAAAAAGTCAGAGAAGACAGCAAAAATGTAAAAAATTGCGGTTTTTGGTCATTTTGGAAGTTAAATAAAAAATAATTGGAATTTTTTTTTAAATTGATTTTTTCTTGTCTGTTTGAAGTCTCGTTACAAATGTCATTTTGTTCTCAAGCGAAAGTGTATTCACCTTAAGGTTGAACAGACGAGACACTCGGGCGTAGGATGACAATGGAAAAGTGAAAACCACCAGCAGTGTTTACTTCCTTCGAGAGCCGTTTTATTTGTTCAAGTTGCTCTGTAATTATTCAAGCCAATTCTAATTGTACGGTATCGCGTGCTCGTTATCCCGTCGGCACTCGGTAGTTGGTAACATCTTTTTTTTTTCTTTTATACATATAATTAATACCCAACTCTCCATTTTCATCCGCGTTTCGAAAAATTAATTTACAAGCTTATATTTTCCATCTCTTGCAAAAGGATAATTTTTTTTTATTTATTTATTAATTTTTTTTTGTACTGTTACATACGGAAAATTTAAAACATTACGTGACACTTTAAATGCAGGAGGGGGGGATGCTCTAATGTCAGAAAGTGTCAGAAAGAGGGGGGGGTTGTAAAAGGTTTTACAACACGTAACACTTCTTTGATAACAAAATAAAGTCTTAATCCATGTCAATATATCAAAAACATTAAAAAACAAATAAAAATTAGAACATACATTAAAATTAAGGACCAATGTTATCAACAACAAATTTTTAATCCAAAAGGATCAATTTTTATCGAAACGGTTTGATTTTGCACCAAAAAAGATATCTTTGAGAAAATAGTTGAATTTTTAACTAAATAGTTAAAATTTCAAAAAAATACTTGAATTTTTAATAATAAATTACGTTTTTAACCAAATTGTTTTTTTTCAAATGGCGAAATTCTTGACCTAAAAAGAAGAATTTCAACCAAGAAGATTAATTTTTCACCAAAGGATCAATTTTTGTATGAATACATGAATTTTTAACTAAATAGTTTAACTTTTAACAATAAAGATAGGTTCACGATCAACAATGAAATAGTTTAATTTTTAGTTATATAAACAGAATTTCAGTGACAATCATCGAAAACGATAAATTTTTAACACGGAAGATTTTAATTTTCTACTAATGTATTTAAATTTTAAACCAAAAATATAAATTTTCATTAGGAAAGTTAATTTTTAACCGAAAAGTTTAATTTTTTACAAAATTGTTTAAATTCCACACAAAAAAAGCTAATTTTTATGTAAAACAGTCGAATTTGCAACAAAAAAATTGATTAACACCGAAATGGATAAATTTTTCAACAACAGTTATGGATCTACAAAAAAAAACAAATTTTTGACAAAGTAGTTCAGCTTTAAACCAATTAGTTAAATTTGAAAAAATAAAAATAAATTCTTACCTA
>JAUELO010000330.1:2168340-2184594 GCA_032357855.1 Amphibolips quercusostensackenii
TAACATAATAGTTGGTTTTCCAACCAAAACAGAATTATTTCTACCTACCTAGTTGCATTCTGAATCAAAAAGAATGAATTTTAACCGAAAAGATTAATTTTCTACAAAAAAAAACCAAGAAATTTTGAAAAAAACATATGAATTTTTTACCAAAAAAGATCAATTTCAAAATAAAAACTTTTAACCAGAAATAAAATAGTTACATTTTTGATATAAAAAAATCAATTCTCAGCAAAAAAAATTATTATCAACATTGCAGATAAATTTTTAACTGAAAGTTCATTCCTTTAAGTTGAAAAGTCTACTATGAAATTTTGTCATAAGAATTTACCTTATTTGATTTTACATTTCATTATTTCAATGAAAATTCCACAATTTTCCTAAAAATTCATCCTTTTTGGTTAAAAATTCAACTATTTTGGTAAAAATGGTTATTTTTAGATTTTTTGAATTAGATTAATTTTTTAATTAGATGTTTTTGGATTAAAAATCTTTCCTTTCTGTTAAAAACTTCGACTGTTTAGTTAAAGTAAAATCTTTTATTAAGAGGTCATATTTTTTAGTTAGAAATTTAATTTTTTTGTTAAAAAGTAGTCTGCTTTAGTTTAAAATTCAACTATTTGGTAAAAAATGCATCTTTTGGCTTAAAACTAATTTTTTGTTGAAAATTAATATTTTCGGGTCAAAAATTTAAATTTTTGTAAAAAATTAATCTGTTTGACTCTAGACTTTAACAGTTTGGTAGAAAATCAAATTATTTGAATAACTTAATAATAATTAAAAATATAAATAATTTGATAATGATAAAAATTTTAATCTTCTGTAGAAAATCCGTCTTTTAGAATGAAAAATTCAACTGTTTGGTTGAAATTTGTTTATTTCTCAACTACAAAATAATTATTGGTTAAAAATTCCCCTTTTTATAAGCGCACTTTTTCAAGAGTGTAGAAAGGAAGGATGAATTCGTTAGCCATATATTTTCGATAAAAATTCTAAACGTTAGAGCATTTTGAATATTTTAAAAACTAATTCTTTGAGGTTTAAAAATTCTATGCGAAACTTTTGATGGTACCCGGAAAGTGAAACAATTCATTATAATGACTTTTTGAAATAAAAAAAAATTACCAGAGTTATAGCATTTGCAAAATTGAAAAAAAAAGTGAAAATGGAAATTTTAAGCCAAACAACGCACGATAGTAAAAGAGCTAAAAAAAGAAAAATGTTGTTTTTTAAAAGACTTACAATATCATCATAACTTCTAGAAGTTTTTTTAAAAACCGAAAATTCAAATTTTGATTACATAAAAAATAATGAAAAATATAAGAATTCTATTTTGCGTTCAAACTATGCAAAATACGAAAAAAAACAAAAATTGTGAACCCAGAAAAAATCTAAATATTTATTATAAATCATTTTTGCATAGGACACGCAGTTTTTGTTTTATTAATGAACAAAAACAATATTAAAAATAAAAAAATTTTATTTTTTGGACAAACGACACAAGCTATGAAAAAAATTAAGAGACAAAAGCTGCTTACCCAAAAAAGAGCTACAAATGTGCAAAAAAAATTTTGATAGGATGCGCAATTTGGGTTTTAATCGTGAAAAATTAAATCAAAAATAAAAAAATTAATCATCCGGAAAACAACGTAAAACACGAAAAGGAATTAATATAGAAAAGGTGTACACCCAAAAATGATCTATAAATTTATTATTGATCTTTTCTTTAATGGACAGCCTATTTTTTGTTTTGATCCTAAAAAAACAATATTAAAAATGAAAAAATTTAATTTTTAGACAAACAACACAATCTATAAAAAAAATTAATAAGACAAACTTGTTCACACTGAAAATAGCTACAAATTTTTATTCAATAATTTTTTATAGGATGCGTAGTTTTTTTTAATAGTAAAAAATAACATTAAAGTAAATTAATTAAATTTGTTGATAAATAAAATCAAAACCAAAAAAAGATCTATAAAATTTTTATTAGTCATTTTTCAACGGAAAGCCTAGTTTTTGTTTCAATCATAAAAAATATAAGCAAAAATAAAAAAAATCAATTTTGGGCAAACGACAGAAGCTATGAAAAAAATTAAAAGACAAAAGTTTCTCACCTGAAAAAGAGCTACACATTTTTTATAAATATTTTTTTTTTCAAAACGCGTAGTTTTTGTTTTAATTGTGCGAAATAAGATTAAAAATAAAATTAAAAATAAGAAAGTTAAATTTTTGGAAAAAGATGCAAGGCATAAAAAAAATTAATAAGCAAAAGTTTTACATACAAAAAAAATCTATAAGCTTTTTTGTAATTATTTTTTGATAGAACGCGTAGTTCTTGTTTAAAACGAGGAAAACAATATTAAAGATAAAAAAATTTTAATAGGAGGAGTAACCTGTAATAATTATAATTATAATAACCATTTAGTAATAAATTTGAATAATTTTTTGACAGAATCCATAATTTTTGTTTTAATCGTGAAAAATAACATAAAAAATAAAAAAATTAAATTTTTGGAAAAAGACGCAAAAGGTATGAAAAGGAATTTATAAACAAAAGTTCTACACCCAAAAAAAGGTTATCAATTTTTTTCTGTTAATTTTTTGACGGAACGCATAGTTTTTGTTTCAATCGTAAAAAATAATACTGAAAAGAAACAAATTTAATTTTTGGGCAAACGACACAAACTAATAAATTTTTTTTTACACATTTTTTATCAATAATTTTTGTAAAGGACGCGTAGTTTTTGTTTAAATTTTAAAAAATAAAATTAAAAAAAACATTAAAAATAAGAAAATTTAATTTTTGTGAAAAGGATGCAAGGTATAAAAAATACTGAATGAGTAAAAGTTGTACACTCAAAAAAAACCTATAAATTTGTTTCTTATCATGTTTTCAAGGTAAGCCTAGTTTTTGTTTCATTTGTAAAAAAAAACAATATTAAAAGTAAAAAATTTAATTTTTGGACAAGCGAAACAAGCTATAAAAAAAATTCATAGACAAATGTTGTGCAACCTAAAAAGAGCTACAAATTTATAATGAATTATTTTTTAATAAAATGGGTAGTTTTTTAATTGGGCAAAATAGTATTAAAATAAAAAAATTAAATTTTTGGAAAAAAAGACGCTAGGTACGAAAAAGAGTTAGTAGACAAAAGTTCTACACCCAAAAAAGATCTATGAATTTGTTTTTAATAATTTTTTGTTGAAAAACGTAGTTTTTTTCAATCTTAAAAAATGAAAATAAACAAATTTAATTTTTGGGCAAACAAAACAAGCTATGAAAAGAATTAAAACACAAAAGTTTCCTATTCAAAAAAAGCTACACATTAAAAAAAAAAAATTTTTCTTAAGGATGCGTAGTCTTTGTTTTAATTGTAAAAAATAACATTAAAAATAAAGAATTTAATTTTTGGAAAAAAATACAAGGTATAAAAAAGGCGCTATAAGCAAAATTTGTACGTTCGAAAAGGATCTATAAATGTTTTTTTTTTTGTCATTTTTTGATGGAATGCGCAGTTTTTGTTTTAATCGTAAAAACAATATCAAAAAATGAAAAAATTTAATTTTTTGGACAAACCACAAAAGCTACGAAAAAAATTAATAAACAAAAGTTTTACACCCAAAAATTATTTCTAAATTTGTTTTAAATGATTTTATGATTGAACGCGTCGTTTTTGTTTCAATCGTAAAAAATAAAATCATGATTTTATTTTCGGGCAAACGACAAAAGCTATGAAATAAATTAAAAAACAAAAGTTTTAATTTTTTAATTAATTTTAATTTTAATTTTTTAAGTTTTAATTTTTTAAGTTTTAATTTTTGGAAAAAAGATGCAAGGTATAAAAAAGAATTAATAGGCAAAAGTTGTACATTGCAAAAGATCTATAAATTTGTTTTTGATAATTTTTCGATTGAACGTGCAGTTTTTGTTTTAATCGTAAAGAATAAAACTAAAAAGAAACAAATTTAATTTTTGTGCAAGCGACACAAGCTAATGGAAAAAATCAAAAGACAAAAGTTTCTCACCCAAAAAAAAGCTAAACATTTTTTATCAATAATTTTTATTAAAGGGCGCGTAATTTTCGTTTTTATTGTGACAAAATAAAAAATAACATTGAAAATTACAATTTTTAATTTAAAAAAAAAATTGTTAGGTATATAAAAATTAATGGGCAAAAGTTGTACACCTTAAAAACATCTATAAATTTTTTAAAAATAATTTTTTGATAGAACGCGTGGTTTTTGTTTTAATCGTGAAAAATATATTTTAAATAAAAAATTTTATTTTTTTGACAAGCCACGCAAGCTATGAACAAAATTAATAAACAAAATTGTTCAACATAAAAAGAGCTGCAAATTTATAATTTATAATTTTCTTCAAGAATGCGTATTTTTTTTAAGAGTGAAAAATAACATTTAAACCAAAAAAATTTAATTAAAAAAAAAAGACTTAAGGTAAGAAAAAGAATTTTAGAAAAAAAGTTGTACACCCAAAAATTATCTATAAATTTTTTATTGGTAATTTTTAAATGGAAAGCCTAGTCTTTGTTTCATTTGTGAAAAATAACATTGACAATAAAAAAACCTAATTTTTTGAAAAACAATACAAGGTATAAAAAAAAATAAAAAAATAAAAGTTGTTCACCCAAGAAAGATTTACAAATTTGTTAGAAACTATTTTTTGATGAGATGCGTATTTTTTGTATTTAAAATTCTGTTATTGTCATATTAAAGTACAGAATTATTAAAATTGTAATGCAACAACTCAAAAATCTTATTCTTCTTTTCGAATTTAAGTAATATTTTAATGTAGCATAAAATGATTTTGAAATTAACAGAAAATTTGTTAAAAAATTTTTTATATTCTGTCACAACTTCTTGCGAATCCGCGCCCGTGAAATCCGGTTCCTAATTTGGCTAATCCGGTATATATCTCGTCATTATTATTACTCAATTTTTTACGGTTTCTGATTTCATTGCGACCGGTTTACACTCATCCAGTGAGGCATACACATAGACTCAGCGGTATGCAAATAAAAATTCTGCTTCATTGAGTTGCAAAAAAACCAGTTTTTACT
The DNA here is from genome assembly GCA_032357855.1 of Amphibolips quercusostensackenii. Lineage (NCBI taxonomy): Eukaryota > Metazoa > Arthropoda > Insecta > Hymenoptera > Cynipidae > Amphibolips > Amphibolips quercusostensackenii. Next base: position 2,173,422 of record JAUELO010000330.1, read on the forward strand.
TGGATTTAATTTATTTTAAAAAAATTATGTTTAAAAAAAATATAGCAAAAATTTCTTTCTATTAACAATATCGAGGTGTGCAGTTTATTGAAGTTTAAACAAAAAAAAAATAATAAAAAAAAGCAAAATTAGAAAAACCTCATTCCTGTACGAAAATCTAACTATTTTCTTAAAAATATGCTTATTTTTTTTGGTTAAGAACTAGTTTTTTTTTTTTTAACTAAAAATGTAACTATTCTATTTTTTGTTGAAAATTGATACTTTGAATTAAAATTTGATCTTTTGTAGTTAAATATTCAAAAATTATGTTAAAATGTCATTCTCTTTCGTTGAAAATTCTTTTATTAGGTGTAAAAATTTATCTATTTCGGTAAAAACTGCCTCTTTTTTGGTTAAAAATCACAACTGTTTTGTTAAAAATTAATCCCTTTTGTTTAGGGATCAAACTATATTGTTGAAAAATAATTTTATTTTATAAATATTTTTGGTTAAAAATTTAACTATTTTTATGAAAATTGTACTTTTTTGCAAAAAATAATTTTTGTTGTTGAAAAATCATCTTTTTGGGTTATAAATTCATCTATTCTGCAGATAATTTGTTTTTTTTTTACATTTAAATTTAACAATTTTGTTCAAAATTCGTATTCTTTAGACGAAATTTAATTACTTGGTTAAACTTAAAACTAATTTGTTGAAAACTAATTTTTTTTTGGTTGGGGATATATCTCTTTTATTAAAAACTCAACTATTTCATTTTTTTAAAATTATTCACCTTTATTAAAAAACCACCTTTTAGGTTAATTGTTGAACTTTTGTTAAAAATTAATTGTTTTTATGATTCGTTATTTTAGATACAGATTCACCTTTCTGGTTGAAAATATAACTATTTTTCGGAAAATTCGGTAGTTCTTTGGTAAAAAATTATTTTTTTTTACTAAAAATGTAATATTTTGTTTGTTGTAAAAAATGTATCTTTTCTAGTTGAAAATTAAAAAAGTTATGTTGAATTTATTTTTTATTTTTTTGAAAATTTGTCTTCTAAGGTTAAAAATTCATCTATTTTAGTAGCATTTTATCCCTTTTGGTTTAAAATTACAACTGGTTAGTTAAAAATTAATCCCTATTGTTTAAGGATCAAAATATTTTGTTACAAATTTGTCTTCTTTAGTTAAAGGAAACTATTTGGTTAAAAATTCATTTTATTTCTAAAAATTTATATTCATGGTTTAAAATAAATTATAATATAAAAATTTTAATTGATTTGAAGAAAATTTAACTATTTGATAGAAAATATAATTTTTGGTCATAAAATCATTTTTTTTCGGTTTCAAAATTCAACTATTTTGTAAAAAAATAACCTAATTTGCTAAAATTTTTTTTTCAATTCATTTATTATTTAAAAATTTTTTCTTTTGGCTGCAAAGATAATCACGTTTATTAAATATTATTTCTTTTCAGTTGAGGATTCAACTATTTGGTAAAAAAAAATCGTATTTCTGGGTTAAATAAAACTCATTAAAAATATTTTTTGTTTGTTAAAAATTAATTTTTCAAACTGATTTAACGATTCGAGTTCTCGTTCAAAAAATATATTTTTTAGTTGAAAATTCAACTAATTTTATCAAGAACTTATAGATTCCTGGTAAAAACGAAGAAAAATAAATAAATAAAAAAAATAATAAAAACAAATTGCTACATGTTTGCAAGTTTTATCCACTGAGTGAACCGGAAACTTTCGTGCTCTTCATTAACTCTCCAGAAACTCAAACTAGTGGGAACAACCCTTTCATAACAATAATTTGGAGGGTTGGGTAATATTACGTTTCATGCGGACTTTACTGTTACAATTTACCTCTACTCTTATGTAAATTGTTTCTGGCAATGTACAAGACGTGTTTCCTTATTATTAACATAAATATAAAAAGTGAAAGAATAGAAAATTGATTTCACATCCTTTAATTAATGCAAAAATATTTATTCATGCAAACCTAAATAAAAATTGTTAAAAATTAATTTCTTTTTTTTTTAATCGTTTTATTAATCCGTAGTCTAAAAGATAATTAAATAATTAAAAAAAACTTGTTTGATATCACTTAATTCAAAAAAGCTGAGGACTACCAAAAGGCGAATATTGTCAAAAATCATCAAAAAATTTTAAATAATCAAATGCAGAAAATGCTCGACCAAAATTGAAGTAAAATGATGAAATTCGAGATGCATCTCATGCAAACCAGAAATCTGCTTAAGTAGTCGCAATTAAAACTTAAATAATTATTCATATACAGTTAAATGAAATTCTAGATATACTGATTACAACTTTCGTTAACATTAAAACCGTAACTTTCTACATTTCCATAAACTCTGAGAGCCTAATTAGAAAGAAAGTGTTTTAAGCAAATTTAAAAGTTTTGAATTACTGAAATTCTAATTATTGAAGTGCAAGCTTTTGGGTAAAGAGTATGAAATGTGCTCATAAAAATGTAATGAAAATAATTTCTTATTGCTTTTCATGTTGTGAATTGAGTGATTGACTATTGACTGATAAATTTTTTTTACAATATAAAATTACATTTAGATCAGATTTAATTTTGTTTTCAGTTGAGTAACATAATTCGATTATTTACTTTAAGATTATGCAGTTGAATATTGGCCATCATTTGTATAATAAAAGTTTATTTTTTATTGAAGATACCTCTAATACAATTAAATCATTTTAGAAAATGTTTTTGATGTTGTAAAACATTAAAATAATTTCTAACTTATTATATTTAAATGTATATTTGAATTATTTATTGATAAAAAATAATAATAATTTACTTCACCTGTTTTTATAATTTTTACTTTCATATCTTAAAATCTGATTTATTAGTACCTTTTGTACTAATTTCGGAAAAAACTAAAACATATTTATACACAAGTTTGAAAATTAAATTCAGGTACTCATTTCACAACATCAGTCACATTTGAAAAATTATAAATGTGGAACAGGGGTATTTTAGATATAAATAAACTTCAATTATACAATTTATATTTAATTTTCAATTATATAATTTTCAAGTAAATAATCAATTTATGTTCCTTGTTTTCACAAAAACGAAATTTCAATTTTTATTCAATTTAATATCGAGAAAAAAATTAATCAGCTAATAATTGATTAATCGTTTTACAAAATAAGAAGCATCAAACTCTAATGTTCATTAAAACATTAAAATAATTGTCAATTTATATATATATTTTTTTTAATTTAAGCTTTTTTTTATAAAAATTGGATTTATCAATAACCTTTCTAACTAATTTCAGAAAATATAAGTTCAATTAGAATCAGTTAATAAGTAATCAGTTCACGAAATAAAAAGCATCAACTTATTATTTTCATTTGAACATTTAAATAAAATTGTATTATTAAAAATGTAATTTTTTGATAACCTTCTATACCAATTCCAGAAAGAAATTAAAATATATGTCCATATAATTTTAAAAATTAAATTCGGATCATCATTTCATAACATCGTAAACATTTAAAAAAATTATTTAATTGTTATGAAGCTATTTAAAATAAAAAATAAAATTTTATTGTACAAATCGTAGCCAATATTCAATTCCATTTTTATGTAATTTAATATTCTGAAAACAATTAATCAGCTAATAATGAAATAGTTGGTGTGGAACATAAAAAGCATTAAATAATTATCTTCATTGAAGCATTCGAATGATTTTTATATTATATTTTTCTGAGAGTTTAAATTATTATTAACCTTTTAATTTAAAATCCAGAAAAAATTAAGACACACATACATATAATTTTTAAAATTGAATTCAGATACTTGTTTTACATCAGAAACATTTTAAAAATTATGTAACTGAAATAGGGGTATTTTAAATATGAATTCACTTTTATTCTACAATTCACAGTTGAAATTCAATTACATAACCTTAAAATAAATAACTAATTTATGCTATTTAATACAAAAAAATTGAAATTTAAACATTATGTAATTTAATATTGTGAAAAACATTAATTATTCAATAACAATTCATTCAGTTCACAATTTAAAAAGCCTTAAACAAATATTTTTATCATAACATTTAAATAATTTTTACTTTATATTTTGTCAGCTTGAGTTTTAATTTTAAAAATTTCAATCAATGTTAACCTTTATACTTATTTTAGAAAAATAAAACTTATGTACATATAATTTAAAAAATTAAATTTATAAACTCATTTTACAACATCACAAACATTTAAAAAAAAATGATATAATTGTAATAGAGGTATCTTGAATAAAAAATAAACTTTTATTAAACAAATGATTGCCAATATTCAATTACATAATCCAAATGTAAATAGTCCATTTATGTTACTTAATTAAAAACAAAATTAAATTCAATCTCAATGATATTTTATATTGTGAAAAAATTAATCAGTCAATAGTTAATTACTTAGTTCACATCATGAAAAGCAAGTGATGGCGCACAGTGTCAAAAAAAGCATTCGTGGACAAATAAATTTTTAGCCTACACTATTAATCCGATTGAAACGTCTTTTTTTAATAAAAGCTTTCAAAAATTTAAAAAGATTTGTGTCATTAGATTTTTTTAATTATTTAAAAATTTGTTATTTAACAACAAAGTTGAAATTTTTTTACCATTTCCTATATGTAATTGCTTTTAAGACATTCAGTTTGATTAAAGGAAACATTAAAATAGTGTTAAAACTATATGTCAATAATATTCAGTTGGTTTAAATTAATAAAAAAATGCTATTTTGTTATAAAAAAATTAATAAAGAAAAGTCATTTTTTGGGATTGACAATGTTTAGCTCATTGGAATTATTAGATTTTCTATGAAATCCAAGAGAAATAAATGTTCCATGACCTTTTATTAAAAATAAGTGCTTTCTAATTTTTGTTTAAACATTTTTTATAAACAAATTCACGGTTTGGCGATGTTTTAATTAATAGGCTTAATCCTTGCTTACGGAATCCATTAAGTATGTCTTTCTGAAGACTTTTTACTATTGTACTTTATAAATTGTCAGAAATTATTTATTATTTAAACAATTTTTATAAAAAAATCCACAGTTTGGCAATTTTTTAATTAATAGGTTCAATTTTTGTTTACGAAATCAAATAGGGACGTATTTTCGGTGACTCTTTGCTATAATAATTCACAAATTAACAACAATTATTTATTATTCAAACAATTTTCAAAAACGAATTAACAGTCACAAGAAATGTGCTTAATTTTTGTATACGGAATCAATTAAGAATATTTTTTCGATTATTCAATTGAAGAGATAAACAAATAAGACAATTTGTGAAATTCAAGACATGAAAATAAGAAGATTTTTAAACAAGGTATTAAAACTTAAACTATCTTTTTGTTTGCAAATGTTTTAAGATATTAAACATTGCAAACTCAAATTAAAAAAAAAAATTTCAATATAAAAGCTTAAAATTGTTTAAAATTAAAATATTTTCATCATATATGGCTATCTTGTTTTGTATTCTTATTTAAATTTTTGATTTTCAATTCAATAGCATAGAATTATCCGATTTTTAGTTAAAGATTTTCAAAAATTAATCATTTAAAATTAAAAAAAGTTTCAGTGTGAATTCTATAAATAAATTATAATTTCAAATTAGGGTTAAAAATTATACTATTTGAAATGATAAAGTTCAAAATCATGTTGTTGAAAATCAAAGTAAATAAAAATTAAAGTATCTGAAATTAATACATACCTCAGTAATTGAATTATTTTTTTAATTAAGTATAGTTTAATTTTAGCTAAAACTTTCGTTTTAATTTTGGAATAAAAATTGACGTAGTGGAATTTTGAAAAGTATAATTAAAAATTTTTCTAGAATAATTTAATTTCAAAGGTTTGTAGTTTGAAATTTTTCCATTTTTAACATTAAAAATGACGTTGAATTTGTTTTTTCATTTTAGAAAAATTTTTTACATAAATTTTAATGCTGAATAATAATTTTTTACTCAATAAAAATTTGAAATTCTAGAATTTGAGAAGCTTTAACTTCTAAATATTTAATTTAGTTTTCAATTTCAAATTATCAAATTTTAGTCGCTCTTGATTAGAAATATTTTTAATTCAGAAGTTTTTAATTCTAAATGATTAAATTTTTAATGCTTTTGATTGTTTCTATTGCTAAGTTGAATTATTTATAACAAAGATAAATTTCTAGTATAAAATATAATCCTCAGTTTAGTTGGTCTATTAAACTATTCTGATACAGATAAAACAGAAAAAGCTATGTCCGGGAAATATCCATAAAAAACTACTATTTGTTAACTTAAATAATTCATAACAAACATTATTGTGAGGTTTTAACAATAAATAAATCATTTGTTTTTTGTATACTCAGGGTTTAATTTAAGTTGATTGCCAATATACTCAAACGTTAGGAGCTGTACAAATATTTTCAACTGCATTTTTGTTGCTGTAAACTTGTTTTTAAACAAACAAGCTAAAAAGTAAAAAAATTAAAAATATCGCTTCGCAGGTTTGTTAAGAATATAATGCTCTTCGATTTAAAAAAAGAAACTTTTAAATCGGTCCATAATCGAAGGCTCCGCAACCTGTTTTACTCGTTTTCCTTTTTTTATTCTGTAATATCCTTAAAATCTACCGTAATTTAAACAAACTCAAAAAAAAAAAAATACTTTGTTTTATTGAGCTAGCTGAAAGCAGTGCTTAAAGAAAAATTCGACTGTTAAAAATTAAAGAAAATAAAAAACTTAATGTTGAAGAAAGTGAAGATTGAATTTTGAACGCTTGAAGATTGTTCAAAAATGAACATTGAATTTTCAAATGCTAAAAATGTAACTGTAAAAACTGCATTTCTGAAATTTGAATTAACTTCAAGTAATAACAATGAAAAAATAATTTGCCTTGCTTGTATATGCTCTGGGTGTAATTTAAGTTGATTGTCAATATGTACCAGTTTTTAAGACTCTAATGCTCTTTCATTCTAAATAGCTTCTAGACGGTTTGTTTTTGGATTTACATGTCCTATTTTATAATATCCTCACAATCTATCAAAAATGCAAGTCTAACGTAGAATTTTTTTTTTTGTTTTCAGTGCGTAAATTCAGAAGCTCCATTGGTCGACAGCAGTGCCCTTCCTCTGGAGCACCGATCAGTCTACGGACCACCAGCACAATATGGACCACCAGTATCTCACGGAGCAGAGGAAAATTGGCCTCTCGCCTCTCCTGACACTCCACAACTCAAACATCTACAAGTGCAATGTGAAAAAACCCATATGAGGGTCAATATCGAATTTGATCGGCCCTTTTACGGTATGATCTTCAGCAAAGGTTTCTACTCGGATTCCCACTGTGTCCACCTGAAACCTGGAACAGGTCACCTAAGTGCAACCTTTGAAATCTTCCTTAATTCCTGTGGGATGAGCTCCTCAGCCAATCACAATGTGGCTGCTTATGGAGCTCCAACACCTTCTGGAAGTTATGTAGAAAATACGATCATTGTTCAATATGATCCTTACGTTCAGGAAGTTTGGGATCAAGCAAGGAAGCTGCGTTGTACATGGTATGACTTTTATGAGAAGGCTGTCACTTTCAGGCCCTTCCAGGTGGACATGTTGCACGCGGTTACTGCAAATTTCTTGGGTGATAATTTGCAATGTTGGATGCAAATTCAAGTGGGAAAAGGGCCTTGGGCTTCGGAAGTTTCAGGGATTGTGAAAATTGGACAGACGATGACTATGGTCCTTGCTATCAAGGATGATGAGAATAAGTTTGATATGCTTGTTAGGAATTGTGTTGCTCATGATGGAAAGAGGGCACCTATTCAACTTGTTGATCAGTATGGTTGTGTTGTCAGACCAAAGATTATGTCAAGGTAATTATTAGTTTCTTTGTGTTAACCAAAATTAGATTATCTAAAAACACTATCCGTAATTGAAAAGTTTAGGAAAGAACAGAAAAATACAAAACCTAAAATTGTTTAACTGTTGCAGTTTGTTTTAAGAGTCAGTTAACAAAACATGGTCACTTCATTTAAGATGATGCCTAAATAATAAAGCAAATTGTGTACCAATATAGAAATGCAATATTAAAGAAACAAAACTTTGTTAGTATCTCAAAAACACCAGAAATAGAAAAAAAAATTATAATAGTATATCGAAGAAATCATCTCAGTAATCGAATATTATCAAATGATTAAACCTTTCAGCCTTAATGTATACAGTTCTCATAGTATATTGAACACTTAACTATAAAACAGACAAATTTTAATTTACATATTTTGATGGCTGCCTAATTCAGTATCGAGATTCTAATCGGATTGATTTTTTTTGTGAACCTATAGTCAATCACATTCTTCAAATCTGAAAAATGATAAAACTATAAGTAATTTATTTTTTTAACATATGAATTTATAATTTTTCTTTCACTTACTAGACTATACAAAAAAATTATGAAAATTAACAAAATAAGAAAAGGTTACCAAAAATAGAAAAAGCTATAATTTATCATCTGTTTCTGTTTATTGATTCAACATCAATTATATTTAGCCATTTTTTTTCTTTTCAAAAAATTTTCAATTCATAAATCTCAATTTGTTTTGAATTTCGAATAAGAAAACAATTGTGAAGTTTTGATTTTAAAACGTGTAGACCGAAATGAAAAAGTTTTCAGTGATGTATATACATATATATATATATATATATATATATATATTTATTTATTTATTTTAACGAATGAAAAATTTTCTTATTTTATTTGAAAATGCAAATTTTTTGTTGAAAATTCAACAGTTTTGTGCAACATTCATGTTTTTGACTTCAGAATTCAAAAATTTTAAAAAATTAACTATTTGATTGAAAATTCATATATTTAAATAAAAATTAACTATTTTGTTAAAAATTTATATTTTTGCGTTAATGATTGAACTATTTTCTGAAAAATTCCTCTTTTTTGGTTGAATTTAGATGTAACTGTTTATCAGAAAATTGATTTGTTTTGGTTGAAGATTTATGTAATTTGTTGGAAATTCAACTATTTAATTGAAAATTAAACTATTTGTTTAAACTATTAGGTTTTTAAATAAAAAATCATATTTTCAAGTTGTAAATCCGACTGTTTTGTAGAAAATTTAACTTTTTGTGTTAAAAATTTAACCATCTTATTCAGAAGTCATCTTTTTCAGTTAAAAATTAAACTGGTTTTCTGAAAACTTTTCTTTTTGCGTTAAAGAAACAACTATTTTGTTAACAAATTTTTTTTACGTTAAAAATTGAAATATTCTGTTGGAAATCAATTTTTTTGATAGAAATTGATATTTTCGGGTTGAAAAATTTTAATGTTTGATAAAAAATTCTACTATTTGGTTGAAAATTCAACGTTTTCGATAAAAATGACTTTTTTTCGAAAATTCATATTTTAGGTCTAAAGTTCTACTGCCATATAGAAAATTCTTTTTTTTTAGCTTGAAAAATCAACTGTTTAGTGTAAAAATAATTTTTTGTTTGCAACATTTGTTATTAATTTTTTTTGTTTAAATTTTAATATTTGGTTAAAAATTTAATTTTTGTGTAGAAAATTTGCTAATCTTATCAAAAATTTATTTTGTTTGGAAGAAAATTAAACTTTTTTAACTATTTTGTTGAAAATTCTTCTGTTTTTGGTGAAAATTAATGGTTTTTAGTTTCAGAGTTGAATTTTTCTGGCTAAAAATGCAAGTGTTTAGTAGAAAATCATTGTTTGTTTGTGAGAAAGATTTAACAATTTTGTTAAAAATTTAACTATTTGGTTAAAAAATAACTTTTTTGGCAAAAAATCATACTTTTCATTTAAAAATTTTAACTGTTTTCTGTAAAATTTAATTATTTGGTTAAAAATTTAAGTACTCAAAAAAATCAACTTTTCTGATCGAAAATTTGTATTTTTGGACTGAAAATTCAACTGTATTATAAATCATTCTTTTTTTGCATGATATTTAACTATTTTTGGTTTTATATGTCTATTATTATATTTTCGGTGTAAAATGAATTTTTTTGGTAAAAAATTTAATTATTTTGTTTCTTGAAAATTTGTGTTTTTGCGTTACGGATCCAACTATTTTGTCGAAAATTATTTTGCTGTGGGTAAAGATTTAACTATTTTGTCGGAAATTCAACTATTAGATTAAAAATTTGCTTTTTTGATAAAAATTCTTATTTTTGGATTAAAAAGTTACACTTTAACTGCATTGCAAATACTTTTCCTTTTTTGCTCAAAAATGTAACTATTTTTGTTTAAAATTTAATTTTTTTTGTTAAAATGTCTGTTATTATATTTTTAGTTTGGAATTTATTTCTCTTTAACTTTATTATTTGGTTGAAAATTTAATTCTTATATTGAAAATTCAACAATCTTATAAAAATATTCATAATTTTTTGTTGGAAATTCAATTGTTTTCTTGAACATTTTTTCTTTGTGTTGAAAATTAAACTATTTGGTTGTAAATTAAACCGTTAAGTCAAAAATTGACATACTTATTGAGAATTCCTAATTTATGTAAAAAAATTAACTGTTTTGTTGAAAATTTAATTATTATTATTTCGGTTTGAGAATTCATTTAACTTCATTAAAAATATGTTTCTTCGGTTTAAAAGTTATTTGACTAACAGAAAATCCATCTTTTCAAATTTTTTTTAATTTGTCTTTTTTGGTCGAATTTTACTGCTTTTGTTTTAAAATTAAAATCTTTTCTGGTTGAGATATTAACTATTACATTTTTTCTTGAGAATTTATATTTTTTAAAGAAAAATTCTAATACCTGGTCAAAAATTGAACTAAATACATAAAAATGTCCGTATAAGAACTATGATAAAAAATAAACAATAAAATAATTATGTATCATAATCATAATAATCGTAGCAATAAATAAAATTTTTTATCTTATTTAATGATAGCAAAGAAATTTTGAATAAAATTAATGGATTTAAAATATAAATATCAAAGTTCTTTAGCAGATAATGTAGTTACAATTATTTTTTAAACATATTTTATCTATTTGTCAAAAGAAAATAAATATTACTATTACACTATTATTTTGAAGAAATAGATAAGATGAAGATAAAAATTAAAAAGGAAATCACAAGTGCTCACTTAGTGAAAATTTATTTTCTTCACCTTAAAAGTTTATGT
>JAUELO010000330.1:2203889-2221005 GCA_032357855.1 Amphibolips quercusostensackenii
CAAAAGGGTATTGTAAATGACCTGATAATTTTTGGATCAGCATTTCAAACTAAAAATGCAACCCCTTTGACTAACGACGATGCTCCAGCGCTTTTTGTTGATTTAAAATCGACAAAAAATAAGTATAAACTTTTAAGGAAACTCTTGAAAGACAAAAATGCAGAAATTCTTTCCACTAACAAACAGGATTTAATGCAAAAACAAATTGTTATCCACCAAGTACTGCAATAAATATGATTGAAACAGGAGCCACTGTTCGACTTCAAGACCTTTTGGATCATACTGCTGCAAGACTGTTAATAGTGAGAGATGTTAAACCTGGAAATGTAAGCGTTTAAAAATGATCTCAAAATATGGCAGAGATGGCATGTCTAGATTTAATCCATACAAGCAGCTTTTCTAAGATTCTGCTAATTCAGATGAAAGTATCTTTTTGATGTCCTTGGTTTCTCTTCGTTTCGAATGCTTAAAAGATCTACGATCGCTACTAATTTGAAAATATCCTCGACCATGTTCGCCAAAATATTAAATGGCGATAATATTTGAATATGCCAAAGAGACAAAATCAAAAGTTTTTCTGGAAATTGGCAATATTTTCAATCAAATAAAAAGACTAAAGAAAAGCGAAATCAAAAATGAGGTTCCCTTTTTTATGTAGAGCACGAACTAATTGGAACAATAATTGATGGAAAAGTATTTTAACATCTTACTAGACCAACATCTGCAGCAAATTGTTCTATTTGTCAAGCACAACCAAGTCAGATGAACAATTTAACCAGAGTCCTGCAAAGAGAGGAAAGTAGGGATGCATTTAAGTTTGGACTGCAACTTCCGCATTTATGGATCAGACTTATGGAATGCGTATTAAGTATAAGCTATCGGTTGCCATTGAAAGTGTGGGCATGTAGAAAAGATAAGGACAAAGAAGTTCACGAAACCATGCAAGACCTCAAAAAAAAAAAAAAATTCTTCAACAAATTGGTTTAATTGCAGACACCCCAAAGCAAAGTGCTGGCTTTTCTAATCAGGAAAACACATCCAGAAAGTTCTTTGAAAACTATGAGATGATTTCCAAAATTACTAGCTTCGATTAAAAACTTTTAAAAAATCATCAGAAGAGGCAAAAGAAGCTAAAAATAAAGACTTCAAAAGATGCAGGGAGAACAATACCAGAAAAACGAGTCGTATTGATTCAAATATGTACTAACTTACTGCATTACCACTTATTCTCTGTTGATCTGTACAAAACAAGTTTAAGAACTGATTTCGTAAAGCTTCTAGAAACTATCTTAATAGTACTAATTTTTGGGGCGACATACATGCGATTTCGAAAAAAAATTTGCAAATACATTTTTAAACCACCATTATACAAATTAAAATGAAAATGGTCTGTGATATCAAAAACCATTCATCGACTTTATTGGGAAACAGAAATTTGAAAAAAGTTGTTAGTGACTGATCGGAATCATCAGTGCGGTACAGATTTTCTGCTACAAAGCGACGGGATTGCTCAATTGGAATTTGAGGATTTGGAATTTTCCTTGTGTGCATGGTACGCTAACAAGTTTGGAGAATAAAAGTACGCGAGGTACGAAAATAAAAATAATTAAATACAGGACTATTCTTTTCACGATTCAAGCTCTGTGCTGTGAAATGCGCTTTTCCTGGCTTTTCTGATTCTCTTTCAACCACCCCCATCCTTTACATTTAGCTAAGTACTACAAAAATTTAATACACATACATAAACTAATTTTTTACAGAATTTGCATAAAAATTTAATCTTTTGATATTGCTTGAATAAATACAAATATGCTTTTAAAGAGGCAGAACATTTCATTTATTTCCAGTAAGCTTTCAAAGTTTTTCTTTGCAAACTTTACACTTTGAATCCAATTTTTTTTATTTAAGGATTTGAGTATTTAAATATTTTTTAATTTTTCACAGGATTATTTTCAAATTAACATATAGGCACCATATATTTATTTCAATGTAAAATTTTCGAAATTTTAAGTCGAAATTAATATATTTCATTTTCAACAAAACAGTTAAATTTTTCAACAAAAAATAATTATTTTCTACCAAGAAAAATATATTTCGAACAAATAGAGTAAGTCATCATGATGAAAATTAAAATTTTTTAACCAGTTTTCTTTTAAACACGAAAAGATTAATTATCAACTAAGAAAGAAGGTTTTTCGACCAAATACTTGACTTTTCACCACAAAAAAATTATTTTTTATTACAAAAGTTGCATTTACAAACAAATAGTTAAACTTTGAAGCATAAGAGAAAATTTTTCAAATAAATATTTAAATTTTTAACCTACAAATTAAATTGTCAACCACATGGTCTAATTTTCAAACAAAAAAGAACTCTGTTTTCAGCCAAGAACTTTTCTACCCAAGAAGATGAATTTTCAATAAAAAAAATGAAATTTTAATCCAAAAAACGATTTTTTTAACAAAACAGTTGAATTTTAACATAATAATTAAATTTTCAACAAAATGTATAATTTCTAACCATATAATTTAATTTTAAGACCTACCGAGACAAATTTTCAACTAAACTGATATTTTACACGAAAACAATTTTAAATTTAAATCAACAACAGTCGTATTTTTCCAAAACGATGAATTCTCTGCAAAAAATGTAATCGTTGATATTTTAACAAAAAATTAATTTAATTTTAAATCATAAAGTAAACTAAACAGAAAAACGAATGTTAAAAAAATAGTTGAATCTTTTACCAAAAACAAATTCATTTTTAACCAAAAAAAGGTATATTTTCAACTAAAAGGATAACTATTACACAATAGTTGACCTTTTAACAAAGTAATAATATTCTCAGCAAAACAGTTGAATTTTTTAACACATAGTTTCATTTTCAGCTTTCAAAGATAAATTCAAACCAAAATTAAATTTTTAACAAAATAGTTCATTTTCCAACAAAAAATTGCATTTTTAAGAAAATAAAATTAATTTTCAACAAAGAGTTTAAATTTCAATTGAATTTGTGGATCTTTAACAGAAAACAAAAATTTTTAAGAAAGAAGATCAACTTTTAACTAAGTATGTAGTTGAATTCTCATTCATAAAAGATTATCGCTTAAAAAATATATTATAGTTGATAGTATTTTAAAAAAATATTAGAATTCAAAATAAAAAACAGTCAACTGTAACTGAGAAGATGACTTGTTTCACAAAATAAGTTAAAACTTTAATAAAATAATTAAATTTTCAACAAAATATGTAGTTGAATTTTTAATCATATAGTTTCATTTACGACCTGCAAAGATATATTTTTAACCAAGCAGTTAAATGATTAACAGAATAATTAAATTCTCAACAAAATAGTTGAAGTTTTAACAAAATATAAACATTTTATAAAAAATAGTTTAACTTTTAACAAAGTTATTACATTTTTAACTAAAATGATAAACCTTCAAAAACAAAAAAATTTAACAAAGAAGATGAAATTTGAATTTTATCAATTATTTATTAAATTTTATTAATTTTAAATCATAAAATATTAGCTCTTAGCATAAAATATATAATAGTTGATATTTCATCAAAAAAATGTTCTAATATAAAGTCAAAAACAGTCCAAAAAATGTTTTTTTTTTATAACAAATGTAACAGTTGATATTTTAACCAAAAAAGAATTAATTTTTAAAGAAAACCTGAATTCTATCAAACAAATTTAACAGAAAAGTTACGTTTTTTACAAAAAAAAGATTTATTAACACAGTAGGCAAATATTTAACTAAGTAATTAAATTATTAACACATGGTTTAATTTTTACATACAAAGATGAATTTTCAGCCAAAAAGTTAAATTTACAACAGAAAATTAAGTTTGTAACAAAATAGTTTAATTTCCATTTATAACATTCACCTTTAGCAAATCAAAACAAAAATATTGTAAACAAAGCAGAATTTAAAAACTGAATTTAACTAAACAAACAAATTGCCAACCAAATATTTGAATCTTCAACCAAAAAAAGCTACATTTATAATGTGAAAAGATTGAATTTCTACAAAAAGAAATGTGTTTTTAATAAAAAATGCGAATTATTTAAAAAACAAATTAAAATTTTGACACAAAAAAATGAATTTTTGAAGAAAAAATTATTTTTTAACTAAATAGTTTAATTTTCTACGAAAATAATAGAATTTCAACCCAAAAAATACGAATTTCCAACAAAACAGTTGAATTTTTAAGCAAAAAAAATTAAATTTCTACAAAATAGTTGAATTTTTAACCTGAACATATATATTTTCCAGAAAAATTCATTTTTAACTAAATAGTTGAATTTGAAACTAAAAACAATCAATTTGCTTTCAAAAATGAAATTGTTAAATTTGTAGTTTGAAAAATTGATTCGCAACAAAAGAGATGGATCTTCAATTAATAAAATGTATATTTTTTAAAGCGGCTTGAGCTTAAAAAAAGTTCTGTAATTTTCAATTTAGAATATTGATTTTTACCAAAAAAGACGACTTTACAACAAAATACATACACTTTCAACTGAAAATGATAATTTTTCAATTAATAATGTAATAGTTGAATTTTTCTTTACAAAATTAATTTTTACCAAAATAAAGAAATTTTCAACAAAATAGTTAAATTTGCACCGTAAAAGATGGATCTTAAACTAATAAAATAAATTTAAAACAAAGTAATTAAACTTTCAAACAAACAATATTAATTTTCAATGAAAACTTTAATAATTTCATTTTCAGATCAAAACGTAAGTCACGAGGTGAATTATCAACAAAAATAGTTTTAAAAAAAGGAAATAAAAAAATCAATTTTCGACTAAATTATAGAAATCGTAATTAAAAGTGAAGAATTCGTAACCAAGAATATAATAGCAGACTTTTTATATCAAAAAGAATTAACCTTCAATGAAAAATAGTTTGATTTTCTTATAAAGAAAAATTAAAAAAAAAGGAAAAGAGAGAAATAGAGAAAAAAACTGTGAAGTCTCTATCTAAATGCTTTATTTGTTGCAAAAATGTGTAATTATCCATTTTCAATTAATAATTACATAAAGGAAATTGTAATTATCCTCAAAATAATTGGTAGTTATAAAAGAAAACTGCAAATTACATTCAAAATAATTAATAATTACACAAAAAAATTGTAATGATACTCGAAATAATTATTAATCACAAAGAAGAAATTGTCATTATACTCCAAATAATTGATAATGACGAAGAAGTAATTGTAATTGTACATTAAATAATTAATAATAACAAAAGAAAATTGTAATTATACTCAAAATAATTAATATTTAGAAAGAAAAAATTGTCGTACTTTAAACAATTAATAATTATGAAAAAAATTGTAATTATATTCAAATTAATTAATAATTGCAAAACAGAAATTGTAATTATACTCTAAATAATTAATAATTACAAAAGAAAATTGTAAGTATACTTAAAATGATTAACAATTACATAGCAAAAATTGTAATTGTACTCGAAATTAATTTTTTCTCACTTGATTTAATCAAGTGTGAATCCCTTTTAAGCAAAACGTTCTACAAAAATAAAAAGAGAAAAAGATCATGAGAAAATTTTGTCAGAAAAATAATCCGCTATCTTTTATAGGTTTCGAGTTATGATGTATTAAAGAATGCCTACTTTTTAGTATTTTCAGCGAAAAATCACTAAGTTTCAAAAAACACTGTGTACCTGTGCACCAATTACCATACGGAAAAGTGTTCTACGGGTGAGTAAAAGTAGACTCAATTTTCTGCAATTGCAAAAAAAAAGACAACGTTCTATCTATAATAGTTCATAAGTTATGATCACTAAAAGTTGGCCATTTTTGCCTGTTTTTGCTGGCAAAAAAGTGAAGTTCAGATTTTTCAAAAAAAATCCTGTCAGGTTCAGTTTGCGTTGATGATACTGAAAAATATAGATTGCAAGGTTTCAAAAATTCTATTTTTTCCATTTTTGACTAAAAACGGCAAAGTGGTATTCTTGGAAAATACCTTGTTTTCCGAGGATCTCACGACAAAGTTTTCACAAAATAAATGAAAGTGGATTTAATTTAGCGTTAGTTCAGAGAAAAAGTGTCCTAGCCCTAAAAGGTCACGAGATATGACCTTGGAAAGTGCACTCTTCATGCATAGAGGCACTTGAGCCTACCGTAAAGTAGAACTACAGTCATATTTCGGCATTTTTATCATAAATAAGTGCATATAATTCATTTATCATGTGTAATACGTCTTTTGATATTTATTCACAAATTAATAATTGTTTATAACAAAAGCTTGCTATTACCAGTTATGATTACTTTTTGGCCATTTTTCAGTATTTTTGTGTGAGAAAAGTGATTGCCATTGATTGAAAATGTGTAATTTTTTTTTACCTATAAACATTTTGCTTATTTATAATTGTTTATGACAGAATCTTGTCCTAACCACTGTTAAGTACTTTTTGAGTACTTTTGTGGCAAAAAAGTAATCATAATTGATTAAAAATATAATATATTTTTTATCATAAAAAATAAGCGTAGATTGCGAATTTTTCCATAAAGGAGCTGTAAATTTTATGCATAAGAAACTACGCGCGTTCTGATTCGTAAAATCATCTCTTTTCTTTAGTCTTCTATGAACGCATCGGTGTAATTACGTCGTGTTAAAGAAAGTTTTTAATAAAAGTTTTTCGTTAAAAAAATTCTCTAAAAAAATCATGCCTAGGCAACCTTCGATATGCAATTGTTTGTTTACAAATTTAATGCAAAGCATAACCACTGTGTACATACCTACTTTGAATTAATTTTTTAAACAAACTATTGTATCTAGAAGGTCAGCTGAACAGACTTTTGTTTAGAAAATTAGAAAACAAAAAACTTTCGTCAAAAACTCATTCGTCGACAACGATATATAATGGACATATTTCTAGAAATGTAAAAAATAGCTCATGTCACAACCCATACTTACACTCAAAGTTCGATATGTGACCTGAGCCATCGAAGACATACGCAGTAAATCCCTGAGATATTATTTATCTGATGTTGTATAAAAACGAGGCAAAAAATTGAAAACTACAATTATCGGACGGCAGATAATTTTTATTACGAGGCGGATAAAAATTATTCGTAATCGGATAATTGTAGTTGTCAATTGTTTGCAATGTTTTTATCCTACTTTAGACAAATAACGTCTCGGAAATTTACTGTGTATAATAGACGTATTCAAGCCAAACCTAAAAACAAAAGAAAGCAGATGCACAAGTAAACATTATACAAGTATAAGTAGGAATACTTGCCTACAAGGGAAGAATGGTACGTTAGTTCGCATTCGGCCGTGTTTACGATTACAAGTGTTTCCGTGCCTTTATGATTTTCAAAAGTTTTGAATTTTTATTTAAAAGCTATTTAATTAAATAATAAGTTTGTATAATAAATCGCTGCCAAATATTTCTATTTGGATTTTGAGTGGTCTAAACTGTTTTTGGATTCAACATCTTATTGAGGATTGTATATATCAAGGTAAGTTTTGTGCTGTTTTTTTAATTGCAATAATAGATAAATATATTCAATAAAAATATAGTTTTATGTATTAAAATTATGCTGCTCTATCCATACATAATATATGTATAGATAGAATAGATATAATTATATATTATGCACAGGACGCGCTATATATATACAAATGCGTGTACAAAGTAAGCCTAGTGGTTAGTGTATTTATCTTCTGCCCGTGCAAATTAAGTTTAATTCGCGATGCTGATGTGTTTTTTTTATCAACGAATCCTCATTCTGTCTATAAGGCTTATTTTTTATTTACTTTCATATTAATTCTTATATGGATGGACATATTTATATATTAGTAATTATTTTTCGTATAATTTATAAATTTATATAACATTTTCCTCATAAATATCAACTGATAGCAAATTTGAAAATTTTTCTGCATATAGGAAAGTCGGTAATATGCTTTTCCACTAAAGTTATTACCATACTTTTAAACTGGATATGAATGATACACTTTCAATACCAATACAACAAAGGCATATAGTGATTAGTGTATTTGCCTACCGCCCAAGCAGATAGAGATTCGATTCTAGATGACAGCATTTTTATTATAACAAATCATTATTTTGTCTGCAATGCTCTTTTTTACATTCTTTTATATTAATTATTATATTAAGAGATATATATATATATATACAGAAATATAATTTTTTGTCAGTATAATGTTATCCTTATAAAAAGCAATTTGAAAATGGTTAGCAAAGTTACAAATTTTTGCCCACTAAATGCACGAATGGGCACATACATGCAACATGCATGTCTTGTGGTAATGCAGTTCAAGGAATTTACAACATATCTTCTAATACTACAACTCATTTGAAGGTAATCTACGAAATTTTTAAAATGTTTTTATTACTTTACTTCCTAGGAAGTTTAAGCTCAAACTTCATTAAACATTTTAATTATCTGTTAAGGGGACAGATGTACCTCAAATAATTTATGCCTTAATACAATATATGTTAAATTGTGAAAAAAAATTCCATTTTATTTTGATAATTGTCGTAATCGTTCAAAAAATAATTATATTAATGGTATAAACCAAGGGCTACTGTAAAATCATTAAACATTTTTTTACATGTCATATGCCAGGTACAGCAAGTCTTCGATGGCCAGAATTCATGATTTTTATTTTTACAGCAACCACAGACTTAGTTTTGATCGGCGCATTCAAGAGCAATTTTATATTACTGGATTTGCTTGAAAAGCATGTAGCTTCTCTGACAATCTGAGGATTCGAAAATAAATTTTATTCACAAGAATTGTCTAGAAATAACAAAACATTTGAAGAATGACAAATATTATGTTAATTTCTAGACAACTTTTTGAAATTAAATTGATTTTCAAATCTCCACACCGGCAGGAAAACACGACGTGTTTCAAGCAGATACAGTAATGTAAGAGTGTTCTTCGATGCCCAGATCAAAACGGAGTCAGGGGTTGCTGTAAAAATGAAAATCATGAATTCTGGCCTTCGAAGACTTGTTGTACCTGGTATATGACATGTGGAAAAATGTGTTATGGTTTTACAGTGGCTCTTATTTCATAACGTTGTTATAATCATTTTTTAAACAATGACGACAATTATGAAAATGAAATTCAATTTTTCATTTTTTGACAATTTAAGGTGGTTCAGTCCATCTAAGTTGTTATTCAAACATAATTTTATTAAATATGATAACAAATAATAGAAATAGTTTTCTCAGAGAAAGCATCCTGATAAACTGACAAAGTATCACAACTACAAAAAAATGAAACGAGATACATCTCTTAGTAGGGATCGACTAGTCACGTGCCTTTTTTCACAAAAAAATTTGAGAAAAATATAGCTAAGCACATACTAGAGAGTCAACTTCTTGCTCATATTGTAGAACAAACAGAATTTCGGAAACTTTTTTATGGTACTTTAATTTTTATTGTAATAATAGTATATTGTGTACCAAATGCGTTCGGCAAAAGTATTTTAATCAAATATTTCTTTGTTTATATTTATTTCAGATATGAAACTTGGGAGTGGAAAGACCAAGGCATTAAAACATATGTCGCGTTACAAAGTAGGGAAAAAATAAATGAAATTTATGACAGAACCGTAATTGACATAAGAATTGCTTTGTCATGTACGAATTGGGTCTGCACAGCAGCTGATGCTTGGAGTAGTTCAAATGGAAGATTCTTAGGCGGCACTGCATACTGGGTATGAATTTAATTTATCAAGTAACATAATTCAATCCTTTCATTACTAAAAGTCAATAAAAATTTTGTTCAATAGACGAAACTACTTTTGAAAGAATGTCAGCTGCCTTAGCATGTCATAGTTTTCCGGGGACACATTCATTTGATAAGGTTTTAGATCTGATCTCAGAAATTCACTCATCTTACGGGCTTACTCGCGATAAAATGGTCGCCGCAGTTGCTGACAATGGGTCCAACTTTGTAAAAGCATTCAAAATATTTGGCATAAATGAAGCAGAATGCTTCGTGACAGGCATTACAATATTGCTTTATCAAATAATATATATTTATTATCAGTTATTTTATTTTTGTCTTACATGTTTGATAAAATCTTATAAAAGACTAATCCTTTATGAAATATGTATGGTCACATGTGACATCAGAAGTAAAAAAAGCGAATGGGCTGTTCGTTTTCGCTCGCGATCTTTACGTATGTGTATGATTTTTATAGCTTTATAGCTTAAAATTGAACTTTCTAAAACATAGAATATTGCATTTCTACCGGAAAGAATCGCTCGCATTATGGTGAAATAGTTTTATATCGAACCCCAGATCTATGATCGTTTATTTTTGCACACATTTTCGACACATGTCAACCTGTAACCTTAGAAAATAATGAAAAAAACGCTTGGCGTACGTCTAAAGTCTATAGAAAATATTTAAAACATAGTAGAGCGAATGCATTTCAAATCAGGCAGGGTTCTACACTTGAAATCGCAAAATCTCTCATGGACGAAATATGTGGTTTGTAGAGGAAATTAGGCGATACATATTTTTCCGATTCGCAAAAAAAAAAAAATTTCTAGAGAGTTATGCGTATTTGAATTTTTGGCTTTGTTTAAAAAAAGCTCGATTTCCTTTCTTTAAACATCTAGCCTTAAAAAAAACCTTTGCCAGAAAAGTTAAGAAGGGTTTAAAATTAACAAAATGTCAGTGGTTTTTCTGAAAAAATTAAAAGTGGATTTTCTCCAAGAACCTACCTTTAAATTTTTTCCAACTTTTTTTTACGTTGTACTTTAATGATGAAGATATCTGGTAAATTTCGTGCTTTTTAGATAACTTTTGTAGCCCGGGGAATTCTTTTTTTCATAATCGAATTTTCTACTTTTTCTTGGGAACAATTACAGATACGGAAAAATGTTGAGATGAAAGTTTGCTTGTCTAAAAAAGATCTGTGAAAAATATGTTTTTTTTTGCAATATCTGTCATAGCTTACGAGAAAAATTTAAAAATTACATTTTTAGGAAAAAAAAAATCTCCTGACCTCTAAAATGGTTCAGCCCATTTGATACTGATAAGATGCCTTTCTGCTATTAGTAGAAAAATTTTAAAAATATTTAGAAGAATAAAAAAGGTGGGGTTTTTAAGAAAATCTTTTTAATTTTTTCTTCCAATTTTGAAAACATGAAGAAAATATTTTATGAAAACTCCTACCTTTGTTAGCCTTCCAAATATTTTTCACAAGTTTTTACTAATAGAAGTAAGGCATCTTATCAGCATCATGTGGGCTAAACTACTTTTGAGTCCGAGAGGATTCTTTTTTCTAAAAATGTAGTTTTCGAAATTCTCGCGTAAACTATAACAAATATCGCAAAAGAACAAAAAATATTTCCTATAGAACTTTTTTAGGCAAACAAACATTATTATTATCAAAGTCCAAATTAAAAAAATTGGCTAAAAATTTAAAGGTGGGTTTTTTCAGAGAATCGATTTTTTATTTTTTTTAGAAAAACTGCTGCCATTTTCTTAATTTTAAACTCTCTTTTCACTTTTCTAGAGGTTAAAAGAAAAAAATGAAGTTTTTGAAAAACAAAGCACAAAATTCAAATACCCATATTTTAATGGACAATTTTTGTCTACGAATCGGGAAAATACGTATCGACTAATTTCCTCTAAATTAAAAAAACAACATATTTCGTATCTGAGAGATTCTACGATTTCAAGTAGAGGAACCCTGTCGGATTTAAAATGGATTCGGTCAGCACATAGATGAATTTCATTATTTCAGAGAATACTGAAGACAATGATACGATCGATCGCATAATACCACAAAATGAAAGTTTACGTATTTGAAGTATTTCCAACTCAACACAAAATGAAAGTTCAGAAGCAGTAAGTACTTCTAACACATGCAGAAAAAAAGAAGTATGGAAGATCCTATTTAAAATGTAGATAATAATAGAGATAAAGAAACAATTGATATTTCGAATCAACAGGTGCCAGGAATTGTGGAAATGTTTACAATCACCCAAAAAATGTGAAGCATTAACAAAATATCTGAAAGTTTATTTGAAGTGACCTGTAGCAACCTGGTGGAATTCCCCATATAGCTGCATTTGTCAAATTTGTTTTTTAAGAGAAAAATAGATATTTTACGAAGCGCAGCAGATTTCACAGCCCAAAATATCATTGAACATGGAAGACTTTGATTATTTACAAGAATATCTAGCATAGGCTAAACCACTCGCTGAAGCCACTGATAAACTTCAAGCTGAGTAGGAATGCTATCATGATTATCTTCTACCAACTTTAGTGATATTAAGGAAAAAATTACTATTACTGTTAAACGACAATACAATTTGAAGGTCTAAAAGTTTGATTAGTCAATTATTCGATGCATTGTAAACAATATTTAAAGATTATTTTAATATTGAAGGCAATGGTATATTTGCAGCCATATCAGCAGTACTGCATCAAAGATTTAAAGTATCTCGAGTGCAATGTTTATGTTTAGAATCTCAAGAGAAGATGCTAAATATAATAAAAAAATCTTATGAATGAACGCAATAAAACATTACCTGTGGTCGAAGAATAAAAAAAAGAGCAAGATGATTTTTCTAATTTTGGTGAAAGGCCAGAAAAATTTTTATCGGCTACACTTCTAGTACCTCAATTAGAAGGAGAGAATGAATTAATGAGATTTTTTAGCAACCCTTAATGAAGCTTTAAATTCTACACGATTTTCCGAGTGTGAGAAAATTATTTTTAAAATACAACACTTCATTGTTATTATCAGCATCTGTTGAAAGATTGTTTTCATATGCAACGTTATTGAATTTGCCTAAATTTAACAGGTTGACTGATGTTTATTTTGAAAATAGGATAGTACGTAAGGCTAATGGACAAGAATATTTTGTTTAAAACTAGCTTTACAGTCCATTGGTCAAACTTGCCAAAAAGTGTTGGGAATAAAAAGTATTATTACTCATAAATTACACTAGTTTACAGACATTTTGCCCACCATATCTCACTTTAATCTTCTCATGCATTCAGTTCCACTAAACACAAAAATCACAATCAAAAATTTTTTCATGGAAGCGTTTTTAAGATATCAATCTTCAAATTTTTTTTCAGTTTTCAGAGTTTTTCCGACGTTTTTGACTATATCTCGAGTTCTAATTGTCTGCTTTTTCTGGACAAGCACTTAGTTTAAAGTTAACTAAATCTTCTACAATTTTCTATTCTTAAGTTTTCAGATCAGCGCAGATGTTCAGATGCTAGCGATTTTAATAAGTTGCCTAATATTTGCGATTTCTATTCTTCCCAGGGCAATAAGCAAAATGTTGACCTGGTTTTTTGATGTCTCGGAAACGCTTCTATAAAAAAATGTTTGAATGTGAATTTCGTATTAAGTAGGCTAAAATCCATGGGAAAATCATAGTGAGATATGGTGGGCAGAAAAAATTTTTAATTTGGAAACTAGTGTAATCAACCAGTTGTTATATAAATAAAAAAAAGTTAATATTCTTTTGAAATTCAACGTGCTATTATTCACGATACCCAAAATTAGGTCATGAAAATATTAATAGAATTTTAAAAAAATATGGTGGCTCGCGTCCAAGTTTTTGGCGTTGATCAGCAAAAATTTTTTTACTCGCGCTAGATTTTTCAAAAAAATAAAGTTTAAATCAATTCAATTTTCTTCTCTAATTATCAATTGTTTTAAGTAGAATTACAAATTTCTTTTATAGTTATTAATCATAACAAGTATAATTACAATTTTGACTATGTAGTTATTAATTACTTTGAGCATAATTAAAATTTTCTTTTGTAATTAATAATTATTTTGAGTACAATTACGATTTTCACTCTGTAATTATTAATTATTTCGAGTATACTTACAATTTTCTTTTGTAATTATTAATTATTTAAAGCATAATTACAATTTCTTCATTGTAATTATTAATTATTTCGAGTATAATTACAATTTTCTTTTGTAATTAATAATTATGTAAAGCATAATTACAATTTTCTTTTGTGATTAATAATTATGTTAAGCATAATTACAATTTTCTTTTGTAATTATTAATTATTTTAAATGTAATTTTTATTTTTTTGTTGTAATTCTTAACTATTTTGAGAATAATTACAATTTCTGTTATGTAATTAATAATTACTCTAGTAATGTAATTACAAATGTAATTAATCAGTTGCAACCCTGACGCACTTCTTCAGTATAACATATTCTTAAACTATTTTTGAATTAAGAAAATGATTTTAAATTTATATTTTTCCAATAGCATTACGAGACATATTAAAAAGTCCTCCTAGAATCATTAATTCATAATAATTATTCTGAAACTTCCTGCACTTTACATTTTTAACAAATAATCTTTTAATCCTTTTTTCCTTTTAATGTTCGTAACGACTCTTCCTTCTTAATCTTCTTAAGTTTTCAGGGTAAAACTCTCCAGCACTCTTAAATTATTATCTGTTTAACTCTTACCTGATGGTAAGGAATTTTCAATTTAATCAGGATAGAAGTTTTGTTCTTCTCGTGAAAGATTGACTAAACGTTATGTAGAAATATAAATTTTGCTAATTAAATATATATTTTAAAAAAGGTATGTTATCATCATTTAAATGGCTATTTACAAAATTTTCTAACAAATTGGCATTTATGCACACCACAGTCCCAATTTTTTCTATACTTTAAGTTTCTAATTTTT
The DNA here is from genome assembly GCA_032357855.1 of Amphibolips quercusostensackenii. NCBI lineage: Eukaryota > Metazoa > Arthropoda > Insecta > Hymenoptera > Cynipidae > Amphibolips > Amphibolips quercusostensackenii. The sequence goes on from JAUELO010000330.1 coordinate 2,218,619, forward strand.
TTATCAAAAAAGACCAATTTTCTACGAAACAGTTGATATTTCAACCTGAGCATAAGAATTTTTAACAAAAAAGTTAATATTTAACCAATTAGTTGAATGCGTACCAAAATAGTTAAAGTTTTAGTTAAACAAATTAATTTTCAACAGAAAATATGAGTTTTTCATACAGAAGATTGATTTTTTATACCAAGTTGAATTTTAACAAGCTAATTAAATTTTCCACTCTCTACTAAAAAAATTAATTTTTAACAAATTACATAAATTTTCAACTAAATAGTTTGAACAATGGATGTGATTATAGTTTTTAAGCGAAAACGGTGATTTTTGTTTAAAACAGTTAGATGTTAAACCGAAGAATATGAATTTTTAAGAAAAAGTTAATTTTTAATCAACCAGTTGATTTTTTAACAAAATATTTAAATTTTCCGGTCTGAAAATTAATTTTTATCAAAGAAAAAATTAAATTTTCAACACACAAGATTTATTTTATATCAAGTAAGGCGATTTTTCAACGAAATACATAATTTTTTCAACCAAATGTTAAATTTTCAACCAAGAAGATTACTTGTCTCTGAAAAATATGAATATTAAACCATTTACATATATTGTATGATGATTTGATGAGTAACAATCAATCCTTTTTTTGACCGCCGATGTTCACAAATTTTAAATCGTAGTTTTTTTATGTCTTACGGTCCACATAAATTTGAAAACAAAATTGAGACAAAAAACATTTTTTGATTCAGAATTTATATTTATTAAAACCTCCTTTCTCAATCCTTTACGTACGTTCCGGTTCAGTGTGTACCTTTTTAGAAAGGTTTTCAAACCTGAATATAATTATATTTAAAATAATTAATATTAAAAAGAAGCAGAAAAAAATAAATTTCTAAAATAAAAATTAATTAAATTTAAGCAAAAAAGACGAACTTTTAAAAAAATATTGAAATCATTAACCAAAACAGATTAATTTTAACCAAAACAGTTAAATCTTAAACTATAAAAAGATACCTTTTCAACAAAAAGAAAACGAATTTTTGATGAAGCAGGTAAATTTTCAACCAAGTTCATAAATTATCAATCAATAAATAAATTTTTTTGAAAATAGTTGAATCTTTAGGCAAAAAAAGTTTCATTTCTAACCAAGCAGTTGCATTTTTTATCAAAAAAGATTAATTTTTAACCAAGAAATAATTTTCCACCAAAAAAAAGACGAATTTTCAATCAAATGAATTCACTTGCAACTAAAAAAGTGTAATTTTACGCAAAAATAAAATAGTTACATTTTCAGTGAAGAAAATTAATTCTCAAAAAAAAAAAAACTAATTTTTATCAAAATAGTCAAATTTCCGACCAGAGAGATGAAACTTCAACTAAAATAATAAACCTTTAACGAAGAGATTAATTTTTAAGAAAAAAGTTAAAAATTCAATCGAAGAGTTAAATTTACAACTAAAAAGCTAGTTTTTCGACGAGGAAGATTGGTTTTCTATAAAAAAAGATAAAACGTCAACAAAATACATGAATTTTTAATCTAGTACTCGAATTATTTACTAAAATCAATGAGTTTTCAAGTAAATTGTTGAATTTTAAATTAAAAATGATACATTTCCACCAAAAACTGAAAGTTATTTTAAACAAAGTAGGTAAATTTTCAACCAGGTTAATGTATCATTAATCAATAGATTAATTTTTAACAAAATAGTTGAATTATCATTAAAAAAAGATGAATTTTCAACCAATTAGTTGTTTTTTTGACCAAAAAAGGACGAATTTGGAATAAAATAAATAAATTTTTTAACTAGGAAAATTCTTTATTTATTTACACTCTCTCCCTTTTACGGGTTTGGAAGTCTTGACATAACCATTATGAATATTCTTACAAACAAGCCTCATACTATCTTACGGACTATTCGCTACATATTGTCTTATATTATTATTCTTATTTCTAAACGCTTGCGACTTTGCCCTGGGCTTCCATTTCCTCTTACTATTATTATTCTCAACGTTGAACTCTATTCCGCAACAGTGCTTCATAATTCTCCTTCTTTAGGAGTCATTTTTTGGCTTTTTGGCTCCCCTCTCCCCTACCCTGTGCAACTAGCTTTCTCTTTCAGATTTTCCAGCTTCTTCATCCATTGCTCCCCCTGACCATTTTCATTCAGTATCCACTTTAGTCTCTCTTCTATACTCTCCCCTCGCCCTTCGTCACCTGTATACATCTCTAACACATGCAGCCATGTTTCTTGTTCAAACCTGCGTTCTCTACATAGATTCTCTTCTTCAATTGTCCAATATCTATATGCTTTTACACCCTCTCTCATTCTGAATCTCACCACTCTATTCCATTTGCTCTCTTTTTTAATCTTTTTTAAGTACTCTGGTTT
>JAUELO010000330.1:2224373-2242845 GCA_032357855.1 Amphibolips quercusostensackenii
GTATTCATATTTAAAATACCCTTATTCCTGTTACATAATTTTTAAATGTTTCTGATGCTGTTAAATAAGTGATTTTAATTTTTAAAATTATATTTGCATATGTTTTTATTTTTTCTAGAAATTAGTTTAAAAGGTTATTAATAATTCCAATTTTCAGAAGTCTATTAAGTAAAAATTATTTGAATGCTTCAATGGAGATAATTATTTGATGCTTTTTATGTTCTAAACTAATTATTTAATCATTAGCTAAATAATTCTATTCCAAAATCTTAAATTGCATTAAGATTGAGTTTTAATTGTTTTTTTATTAAATAACATAAATTTATTATTCACGTTAAGGTTATGTAATTAAAAATTTCATTAAAAATATATAATTTTTTCAAATTTTTGCGATGTTGTGAAATGATTTCCCGAATTCAATTTTCTATTTATAAAGACATATGTTAAAATCTTCGTAGAGTTAATATAAAAGGTTAATTATTCACTTAAATTTTTAGAAATACAATTGAAAATTTTTTTGAATATATAAATTGAAAATTATTTGATTTAAATATATTTTTTCTGATCATTTTTCTTATTTTATTTCTTGTATTATTTGAATTTTTCAATAAAAATAATGTTAAAACTTATTTTATTGTTAACATTTATTATCATTACACTATTATTAATGTATTTTTTCAAAAAATAAATTTTCTGGAATCATTTAAAGATCTTATTAATAAATGAAATATTTATCAATGAAAGTTAATGTTGAAAAAAAATGTTTAGTACAAATTATTTGAATGTTTCAATCAAAATAATAGTTTGATTTCTTTATGTTGTGAACTGATTGCTCAATTATTAACTGATTCTATGAAAACTTATATTTTCTAGGATTAGTTTAAAAGGTTATCAATGAATCAAATTTTCATAAATGAAAGATAAAAAACAATTGTTAAGTGAAAATTATTTGAATTTTCAATAGACTTTATAGTTTAATGCTTCTTTCTTTGCAAAATGATAAATTATTTATTAGCTAAATAATTTTTTACAATTTTACATTAAATAAAGATTAAAATTCAGTTTTCATAAAATTAAGTAACATAAATTGATTAATTACTAAAAGTAAAAGTAAAAATTATAAAAAAAGTGAGGTAAAAGTAATTTCGATGTTTGAATTTATTGATTAATGCCTGAATAATTATCTGGATTTAATTTTTAAAACTGTATCTTAACATAACGCTCTAATTTTTTCGAAAATCAGTATGAAAGTTCATTGATAATTTAAATTTACAGAAATAAAATTTCTGAGAAATAACAAATATAAAGGAAAATGGATTTAAATGTTTCAATAAAAATAATTGTTTAATGCTTTTTATGTTGTGCACTAATTGAATATTGACTTATAAATTTTTCCACAATATTAAATTGCATAAAAAATTAATTATAACTTTTCTTTATTCAATAACATAAAATTTGATTGAAGTATGAAGTAGAAATTGTTAAAATGTTTTAATGAAAATAATTTTTTAATGCTTTTCAATTTACAATATTATATTTAAATTATGTTGAAACTATTAAGCAATGTATTTTCGTACGCTGCTGTTTCTTTTAATTATTTAAAAGTTTAAATGCAAGTAATTGTTTAATGATTTATATTTGTAGAAATAAGTATTGAACCGTTATATATTTTTTTTAATTAGAGGTAACAATGTTTCAATGATTCAGCGATCTTTTTTTATGTACTGATTCACAATAATGTCCGTGCAATGAGTATTTGAAATAATTTTCAAAATTGTATGTGAATATGTTTTAATTATTTAGCAATGTATTTTAACACACTGTTATTTTTTTACCGAAATTTTCATTTTTTTCTGAATTAGTGTGAATGTTTAATGAAAAATCATATTTAAAAAAAAATAAGTTTAAATTGAAAAATATAACATAAAAAGTATTTAAACATTTTTAAGCAAATACATGTTTAATGATTCTTATATTGTAAATTGAGCATCGGTTCAGAATATAATTTTTTAAATTATGGGTAATAATGTATTAATGATTTGGCGATGTAGTATATTAATTCTCTGATTTGAAAAAATTTATTTAAAAGTACCTGCAAATTTCATTGTATAAAAATTAAGTTTTTTCACAATATTAAATTACGTAGCCTACGAATGCAGGAACAATATATTTTTATAATTCATTGATATAATTTGGTGCATTGTTCATAAATTTAGTGATGATGTATTTTTCGTATTCATGGCATTATAATTTATTTTCCAGACACTAACCTTATTCTTCATATATTCCGTGAATTTTAGTAGCTCAACATTTTGTAATTGCAGGATAAATTTTCAACGACATATAATTGGTATTTAAATTTAGAATTATAATAATTTTAATTCATATTTGTTTTCGGATTGATTACTACGTAGGTTAAGTCGTGTGCTTGAAATATTTAAAAAAATGATATCTGGACCTTTACTGTCTTAATAATACTAATCGTAAATTAAATAATTTTGCGTTACGCGTAATCATTGAATACATTCTTTCAGAATCTAATTTTAGCAAGAATTTGAGTATTGAAAAACTTTTACAAACTAATAGTTATTCAAAAATTCAGTTAAAGATGAAAATAAATATTTAAGTTAGCGCGCGCATGCGTGCGCGTATAATAGTCTAGTATTGCACTATTTCCTAATCTGAATTTCTTCAAGCGTTTAGGCTTCAATGTTCAAGCAGTCGACAATGACTTCGAAATGAGAAAAAAAAGGAGAAAAAAACCTTCTCAAAATAATAAATATTCTTAAAATTTTAAAAATGAGCCTGCGAAGCTTATTTTTGTTACAGCTCAAAACTACACCAAGTTTTGCGTACTTTTGATGTGGGTGTTTTTCTGTATGGATGTAGAATATTTTCTGTTTTAAGATATAGTGAAAGTTTAAAATTTGTTATTAGTTATTTAAACTTCTGTTATTAATTTTTATTTGCATTAAAGTTACCTGTTCGATTTGCATGTCCACTACTCGTTCCGAAACTGGAAAGAAAGTCCCTTGTCTTGTTTTCACTACTCATCCCAAAATTTGTCAGAAAGTCTCTTTCCTTGGGCGGCGTACCCGATGACATCACTGTGAAAAGACAAAAATATTTATGGATTTGTAAAGAAAAAAATTTATTAGGAATAGTAAAGCGTAATTTGGTTATTCAATTTTATTTTGTTTAAGTTGGATCCAGCCTATCAATAATTTGCGGTAGTGAATCACCGTACAGTAAAATAAAAAAGAGATTATCTTTTTTGGATTTCAGTTATGTATACCTGTATATCAATATAAATTGTGAAATCAAAGTTCGCCAACTAGTTCGTAAAGTTATTTTTTTTTGGGGTAAATAAAAGCCTATAATTGTAGAAATTTTAGTAGAGGAACGCCATTGTGAAACATTTTTAACCTCATTTTCCAGTGATAGAAGGGTATTGTGAAACTTATAAATAGCATACGTCACCTTACGGATAAGATGAGTTTAAAAGTCATTATATTATTTTTAAAAATATATATTTTTACACTTAAAATATTTTGCTATACATCAAAATCACAATCGAAATTCAAAATCTTTATTCTGTGAGAAAAAAGTTACGCGAAATTTATTCTTCACTCACCCACAAAATTAAGAATAACGCCTAGAGTTAAAACCAGAGTATGAATGCTCCTCATATTTTAATATTAAGGAAAAAATGATCAACGCTGAATTTTGAGAACAGCGTAACTAATGAATAGTTTAATGTTTTATATAAATATACTGTTGCAAAATATTTGCGTTTTTCTCTTTCTAAACATAAATCGCATATATGTATTATTGCAGGGATTATTGAGATTAAAAAATTTAATTAGCATCACCTTACGTATTTTGCAGAAGTTAAAATCTTGCACGTCTACAGTGACTTTACCTTGAAAAACTCAGATACTTTATGGTTAAAAGTAAACATATATATGTATATTATTCTACATTAAGGAGATTATAGACTTTAACAATGTATAAGGAGTGTATATATGCATATACATATATATATATATATATATATATATATATATGTGTGTGTATTGTATACATATTGAAAAGAAAGAATCTTTTTTAGCACTAAACTTATCCTTAAAAATGTAATAGTAATTCTTAGATTGAATATAAGGCATCAGAAGACACCTTTCGTAATTGTTAATAATAATTTTTATTATAAATATAAAAAAGATATAAAAACTGCAACATGGATTATAGCAACTATCAGTCTTTTCATTTTTGATAAATATATTTGAAATAACAATAAATAACCTAAAAACACGAATTTTTAACAAAACAGTTGCATTTTCAACCAATTAGGTGAACTTCAAGCCAAAAACAATAAATTCTTGAATCAAAAAGCATAGGTGAGTTTACATTATTTCAGAATGAAGATAGATTTTTTGCTGGTGTTACGAGGTATCTTAATACCGTCATTCTCTATCACATTGCGATTAAGAAGTGGGTTTCTTTGTATTATTGAGGGTAGTTTACAGATTTTACGGAGATTTTTATGATCACGATTCTTAGAAAAATCACAAATAAGGTCTTTTGAGCATTTGGAAAATTTAAGCTTTTTTTACAACTTTCTGACTTTTGGAAAATGTTTTTTCATTAGGGGTTGTTCCTAAGTTTTTTTACCACCGCAATTCTCAGGGAATTTAAAAAAAAATACTGACATTTTTTATAAGAGTAGTTTTTAAGCTCTTGCAGGACTGTAAACTTTTTCTATCCTACCGGAAATCACTAAAAATATGTTTGTCCTCATCACAATCCTCTAAGAGATTACAAATAAGAAAGTTAATTTTTCTTATTCTCGGGATATTTTTAGTAGAGAAGCTATTTTTAAGGGTTCTTCAAAATTCACTACACCACTCCCCCCTCTTTATTTAGAATATTATTTAAGTAATTTGCAAAAGGTATAAGACTAGGAAATATATAAAAACATGTAGCTTTTTTGACGATATTCTAATTATTTTAAAAAAGCTTTTATCGTTAGGAGGTAGTTTTCAGGGCTTTCATGGCAATTATCACCACCATCATTCTCCAGAAGATCAAGAATATGAATTTTTTAATGCAATAAATAAAAAAGAAATAAAAAATTTTGAATCAGCTTATTTTCAAAAAAAGAATTTTAGTAATTATAAATAGTGTCTTCTTCTTTAGGGGCTTATGGAAAGTGGCCCCACAATATTTTTGATAATTATTTAAAAGATTTTTTTAGGATATAAAAATCATAAAATTCGCAAAATTTAGGCTTTTTTTGACTTCAGGATTTTTTAGACGCCTTTGTGATTACTAAAATTCGTTTTTAATTAAAAGTAGTTTTTGTGGTCCTTGTAGGATTGATTGAAACCACTGTATTTCAGAGATTCTAGACAAAAATTGTTGAGTACAAGAAACAAAAACAAAATCACAAATTTTGATACCGCTTGTTCGCTTTCTAAAATTCTTTAGATATATTCAATGAGGAAAAAATTACAAAATTAAAAAATTTCTGACAATGTTCTGATTATTGAAATCGACCTGTAACGTCTTTCCGATAACTCGTTGCTACGCACAGAAATAATTCACTGCTCGTCTTCTTTTCCTTCTTCAGACGGAAGGCATCCCTGTGACTAGTCACAATAATAATTCAAAGCGTAACCCCACCTCTTTTTGATGTGACAAAGCTTAGCACCTAATCACGCACTTTACTGCAGAAATGTTAAAGTACTTTGAACAGGATATTTTAGAAGATAGGATGAGTAGACATATGGTTAATTCAATCAAATAGTCTTCCCTTTTTTAGCTTATATTAGTTGCAGGTCCATAAAAAGGAGCACGGAAGAGCCCAGAATTTGTTGTTTGAAAATCGGACTGTAAATGGTTGACATCCTAACACTCATGGGATAAACAAGGAGTTAGTTGGTGAAAGGACTACAAAAATTGAAAGTCTTAAACTCGCATGATCAGGTGCAAAACACTGAAACAACAGGGTTTGATGCACGAAACGACTAAGCGAATTGCCAGTTTTAACATAATAGAATCACGAGTATAGAAATAGGTTAATATATCATATAGAGTAACACAAAATATAAAGTAACGTGTAACATAAGGTAATGCGGTATATAGGGATATGTGGAACATATGTTTATACGCCTCCTAGGTTCTGGGTTTCTGGTTAGGGTAGTATGTTTAGTACAACATTGCACTTATTGTGGGTGTTGTATTTATATCCACTAAAAAACAGCCATCATTTCCTTCTTGGCAGAGATCTTTCTGTAAATTTCTTTCGCTCTACTGTAGGGGCCACCCTTTTGTTCCTTCTAGGGCTCCTGCTGACTTCTCTCTCTTGATGTGCCCCTGTCAAAATGTTGGTATAGGTGTTACTCTTGATGCGGGTGCCTATTGATCTTTTCTTAGAACACACTTTAGAACTTTCTTGCGTTAGAAAAAAGCTTTTTTTATGGATAAGTTTAAAATGTTTGCAATACTAAAAAAGTAAAAACTTCTTTCGTTTTGGGACCATGTATATGGCTATCATGAAAACTGTAGGGAGTGGTGTCACTGTAATGAACTAAAGAAAGAAACTTTAATATTAAAAAATAATGATCTTAACTCCGCTTTTTACGATCATCTTTTCAAATATGCAAATAATGCATACAAGTTTTTGTCGCACCGACTTGTCAAAAGATTGAGAACTTCAACGGGGCAGTAGCTCATTGGGTGCCAAAAGGATGGAGTTAGACTTGTAGTGCAACAGGATATTGTAAAGTCGCAGTCACAGTGCTTAATAGAAATAATGGTAATAGACACCTAATGATACTAGAAGAAAAGTTGTCTCTATCGCCTTATATATATGCTGCAAAACTTGCGATAAATGAGAATGAGACTTAAGAAATACAAAATCAGAAAATTAAACTCAAATAAACTGAATTTCGTCAAATTTCATATACGAAAAAGAGGAAAAGTTTCAGATAAAATAATGAAAGTAATGAAGGAGTACAATATAAACGCAACTGTGGAATAGAGATGAGTAAAATAGAAACAACTTCTAAACATGTACATGCTGTTGACTTAGACACGTTAAATTTATTTCGCCCATATGAAATTCACCAGTTTGTTTTTTTTTTTCGATTTGAAGACATCTGGTTTTTCTAAGACTGCAGATGTGTTGCAGATTGCAGCTCGATGTGTGGGACGTTCATTTTCTATTTATGTCAACCCTACCCAGAAAGTTACTGTAAAAGCTTCTAATGTGACAGGACTGCAAAACATTGATGCAGAATTGTTTGTTCACAACTAAAAAGCCACTTCAATCCCACTAAAAGTTGCTTTGCTTGCATTCTGCAAATTCCTAAACAGTGTTACATTAAATTCATGTTTGCTCCTGGCACATAATGCCTTCTATGATTCATCACATTTATTCGGGGCTGTACAAAAATGTTACATGCTGAAAACTTCTAGTATCATTTTTGGATACGTATACCCCCTATCCAACTACAAAAAAGATGACTTAGCGTAAAGGCGAGGGGATGCTCAAACTTGCAAAATAGGCTAGAGACTTTTTGCACATCGATTCAAATAAACTGAGGTCAGTGATGAAAAAAAGACGAAAATATGAATCGGGCGCAAATAATTTGCAGAAAAAAGAAAAACTAATGGAATTTTTAGACAAATTAAATGAACGTCTAGATATAACATCTTGTAAGGGGCTAATTCACAATAAAGATATAAAGAGCGCATAGGCAACGTACAAATGAATTATTGTTGAGAGTGCAACTGAGGTGACTCGCACTACGGTTGTAGGAACAGCAAGTAGTAATGCTTAGTGGAATTATTGAATCCGCGTCAACGTTAACGAGAAGAAGCAAGCGTCGCAGAGAAAGCTAAATATCACAGGTATTGTCAATCATAAGAGCATTAGATTAAAGAAGTATTATAAATAAAAGAACAGAAAATTAATAATACGTGTCAAAAAATGTAAGAGTATGATAAAAGCAAAAGAACAGAAGAAAATACTTGAAAAGGAAGTCGTAGTATACAGTAAGTCGGTATTAGAAGTAGCTGGGGTCAAGTGATATATGATACTGACAGAGCAAAAAAAAACATTCAGAAATACTTATTTTAGAAATTTTTAGGAGGTGAAAAGATAGAGCAGCATGACTGTGATATAAAAGACGATACTTTGAAGGATCTGGTAGCATGAATCTGTGCCTCTCAATTTCACGATAACTCCGCACTTGAAAAGCTTCTTTTCAAATTTCTTCGAGAAGAGATATTTGGCGTTTTCCACGTTGAGCACGAAAGTTCGCATGCCCCTGACGCAGGTACTATGTTTATGAACCCAAAACAAGTTATTTAGTATTTTAAAATTAGATGGACGCAGACGAGCCTTGCAAATTTTTTAGTTTGACGTGAAGAGTTAAAAAAGCTCTTTTCAAACGAGTGTAATAAGAAACTTTTCGCGTGCAGAGTCACCCAAAAATTGAGAGAAGCCACCGAGATTTCGGTTGACGTGTACATTTTTAACGACGTCCAGGGCCTCTCAAAAAACATAAAAAACATTTCTCTCACAGTCGCTAATTTGAATACTACCAACAGGAATTTGCGAAAATTGCCATGCTTCCTGCTGAAGTCAAATTCCAGTTTGCCGCTCAAGTACAGAATTTCGTACACAGATCAAAGTGTTGCTTTGCCGGTGTCGATCAAGAAAGAAGTAGTCTGATGCTTCATTTGACTTAAGTGGCCCAAAAAAATATGTCCTGAATGGCTTTTCTTTAAAAACTGGCAGATCTGATAGGGAAAGGGCACTTAAAGTACTAATTATGAAGTGTCTAAAAACTTTTGCACGGCAATGTAAGAGGCTTAACGAGCTGATGAATTTATGTGTCGAGATGGGCAAAGATCTAAATAACTAGACAAAGGTATGTGCTTAATAAGTTCCAGGAAAATTGCAACAGAACACAAAACTTTTTTTTTGTTGCGTTTGTTGACTTGGAAAAAGCGTTGAGTAAGGTAGGTAGAAGTAAGCTTCAAGAAGTGTTGATAGACTATGTAGTCCATAAATGACTTCTTAAAGTCATAAAAACGATATATATGCAGGTAGCTAAGCGCGTGTAAAAATACATGGACACCTCAGCGACTAGTTCGATATGAGGCAAGGTGTTAGTCTAGGGTGCGTAAGATCTTTTTGGTTTTGTATTATTTTTATAGATCAGTATCTGAGAATAGCCTTCTTTGACAAAGAAGTCGTCGATCTCGCTACAGTGAAGGTGCGTGGGTTAGCGTTTGCAGATAATAAGGTCGTTATTTCAGAATTAGCCAAAACTTGGCAAAGCATATTGAGCAGACTATATAAAAGCATAAAAAACAGGGTCTGAAAATTGACGCTAATAAAAGAAAGTTATAGTGTTTGCAGAAAAAAGTGAGAAAAAAGTATGCAACATTGCCTCAGACGATGTGAGGCAAAAACTATTTGATAAGTACGTATATCACTGTAGTCTCCTAGCTAATAATGAAAAGACAGATGGAGAAATGGATAGGCGTATAAACAAAGAAAACAAAAGTTATTAGCATAAGCTATAACGGAACGTAAGAACATATAGAATAAAGCCAAAATTTAAAATATAATTCAGTACTAGCTTTATTAAGATAGGTTTGTCACGTCCAGAGAATGAAAAGAGAACAATTAACAAAAAAAGTATATTCAGGGCAACCAAATAGTAGCATACCCAACGGCAGACGAAAAAAAGAATGGCGGAAATGTGTGAATAAAAATTTAAGGATGAAAAATATAAAAAGCCATAGAAGCACGTCAAGAACGAAAGACCTTGGAAACTAATGAGTCCTTGTGGTGAGCTTTTCTTAGCTGGTTTGATTAGAGCAGAACGTATAGATCTCACTATGCGATTATTAGTAAGTTTTCGCATCTTTACGCGATTTACGACACGTAATTAATTTGCAAATCTCTTTACATAGAGTGATTGCTAGAAAGATAATACGGCGATCTTAAAGCATTATTACAAAACGATCTTGCCTGTGATGACAAAACAAATAGGAAGAATTTCTAACAAACACAACATCCAAGCTATATTTGAAACACCTGCGGAAATATGAAAGCTTTCAAATAACCCTAAAAATAAAAAGGCACCTCTAAGTGATCTGGATGTGTATAAAATTTCTAGCTCTTGTGGTAAAGTCTATATTTAAAAAACCGGGATAGCGGTGAGCCAACGTGTAAAGACACATAAAAGTGGAGTGAGGCTAAAACATTTCAGGCAACCAGTACTAGCTGAGTATCATATCGAAACAAACCATTTTATTTTATTTGAAAAAACAAAGGTTATCGCAAAAATATCCAACATTTTTCCAAGAAATAATACAGAAACAAACAAAATCTTAAAACGCCCTAATAATATCAATAGGGACAATGGATATAATACCAATCCGATTTGGCTTTCAGTCCTTCCGGTTGTTTTGAAAAAGACTTGATTGGACAATCAAGTTTGATCAGTCTCCACAGTGGGTCGCTCTAACCAATTACAGGCCTAGTAGTGGGGCGCCCTGGTCAATCACAGGCATCGTCGAGAGTATATATAAAAATAACATAACCTGAAACCTTAGTTTTAGGTTAGATCTGAAGAAATGAACTGCAATGTTCACAAAACGTCTGCAAGATTCGTAATTTCGCATGCGATTGAAACCCTAAACACTTTCTTTAATCACAATGGATCACTGTGAGAGAATTAAATCTATTATTAAACAATATTGTTTAGAAGGCTGTGAATGAATAAAGGTTCGCCGTCAGGAAAATCGTCACGAAAGCAAAAAGTTTTATGTTGTGCCAGAGATCAATAAAAAAATGTCTTCGTCTAGTCGTCCCGAAAAATTGAGGGACTTGGAAAAGGGGATAGGCTATTCGTCCTGAATTTTCGGGACAACTAGCAGAGCTATTAAATAATACTGGACTAGTCATCTTTAATTTTAGGACGACGAGACACTTTGTAAAAAAATATTTTTTTCTTAATCCGTCATGGGTGAAACGAATACCAACTTGAGTGCTTGAAGTAGTATATTTCAGTTTTCAAGTTGTTTTGCTCTCTGAATCAGAACTGGTAAAATTTAACTAATTAATAGTAGAATTTCGCAGATGTGATAAGCTACGATTGACTGATAATTTAAAACATTCATAAATAAAACACAATAAGTAGCAATTCTATGGAGACACTGAATTATAAGCTTTTTCCAAGATATCAGATTTAAAGTATATAGCTTAAAGTCTTAAACCTTGTGAAATTTCTTTAAGATACTTAATAATTTTTATTTGGGAATGTGCTGTCTTTTTTGTTAGGCGCCATATGAGTACACACATAATATTGCACTATTTCCAAATCCAAATTTGTTCGAGCGTTCAGGCTTCAATGTGCAAGCAGTCGATCATGAATTCGACGTGATATCTCGGCTTTAGTTTTTGATTTGAAGTCTGTCATGACTTACCTAAGAATTGCACCACTTAGTACGAATTTTTTTTATGTGACTAATACACACTTTAAAATGTAAAGAGATTAAAAGTTGGATAGTTATTTTTATAAATGACCCGCTCATAACTATTTATTTCTTCTAAATAATTAAGAACAAAATCGCATTAGCAGGTGGATAATAATTTAGACCAACACTTGAAGATACTTGAAATAAAAAAAAAGTCCCTTAAATAATGTAAATTTTTTGAATTCTCAAAATTAGCCTGCGAAGCACATGTTTGTTATAAATAAAAACTACACCAAGTTTTGCGTACTTTTAATATTGGTGTTTTTCTGTGTACATGTAAAATATTTTCTGTTTCAAAATATTAAAAAAAGTTTAGAATTTTTTATTAGTAATTTAAACTTCTGTTATCAATTTTCATTTGTATTAGAGTTACCTGGTTGATTCGCATATTCACAACTCGTTCCAAAACTGGAAAGAAAGTCCCTCGTCTTGATTTCACTACTCATCCCAAAATTTGTCAGAAAGTCTCTTTCTTTGGGCGGCATACCCGATGATATTACTGTGAAAAGACAAAAATATTCATGAATTTTTAAATAAAAAAATTTCTTAGGAATAGTGAAGCGTAATTTGTTTATTCAATTTTATTTTGTTTCAGTTGGATACAGCCTATCATTAATTTGCGGTAGTGAGTCACCGCACAGTAAAACAAAAAAGGGAGTATTTTTTTTGGATTTCAGTTATGTATACCTGTATATCAATATAAATTGTGAAATCAAAGTCCGCCAACTAGTTCAAAAAGTTATCTTTTTTTTTGTGGTAAATAAAAAACTATAATTGTAGAAATTTTAGTAGAGGAATGCGACTGTAAAACATTTTTAACTTTATTTTTCCAGTCATATAAGGGTATTGTGAAACTTATAAATAGCATACATCACCTTACAAATGAGATGTGCTTAAAAGTCATTATCTTATTTGAAAAAAAATTTATTTTTACACTTATGATATTTCGCTATGCATCAAAATCACAATTAAAATTCGAAATCTTCATTCTGTGAGAAAAAAAGTTAAACATAATTAATTCTTTACTTACCTACAAAATTAAGAATAACGTCCGAAGTTAGAATCAGAATATGAAGGTTCATTATATTTTCAAATTTGAGAAGGAATGATTATCGCTAAATTTTGAGAGCAGCGTGACTAATGAATGGTGTAATGTTTTATCGAAAGATACTGTTCTAAAATATTTGGGTTTTCTTCTTTCCAAGCATAAATGGCATGTATGTATTATTGCAGGGATTATTGAGATTAAGAAATTCAATTAGCATCACCTTAGGCATTTTGCAAAAGTTAAAATCCTGCACGTCTACAGTGACTTTACTATGAGAAACGCAGATAATTTATGGTTAAAAGTAAACGTATATATGTATATCATTCTACATTAGGAAGATTATAGACTCTAAAAATGTATATGGAGTGTATATATGTATATATATATTACAAAGAAATAATCTCTTTTTGCACAAAAATTATCCTTAGAAAAGTAACAGTAATTCTTAAATTGAAATATGGGGCGTCAAAAAACACCTTTCGTAACTGCTAATAATAATTTTTATTACAAATGTAAAAAAATATAAAAACTGCAACATGAATTATAGTAACTATCGGTATTTTTATTTTTGATGAATAAATTCAAAATAACAGTAAATAAGCCAAAAACACGAATTTTTAACAAAACAGTTGAATTTTGAACTAAGTAGGTGAATTCCAAACCAAAAAAGATGAATTCTTAAACCAAAAAGAATGGGTGAATTTACATTAATCCAAAATGATGATAGATTCTTTGCGGTTTTATACGAAATCTCCTAAGATCGTCATTCTCTAGTTCATTGCCACTAAAGAGTGGGTTTTTTATTATTTAGGGCAGCATCGAAAAATATCAAAAAGATAGAAATTTTGCTGCATTGTGCTTGCTTCTAAACATCTTTCGTAATTTTTAATAAATGTTAATTTTTGAGAGTTTTGTAGAATATCTCGTACCTAATATTATTCCAAAGATTTTAGAGTCATTTTCGCAGTATTCAAAATCAGGAACATTCGAAAACTTGAATTTTTTTTTTACAACCTCCTGATTTTTGGAAAATCGTTTTTCATTGGAAATAGTTTTTAAGTGTTTTCACCACCGCGATTCTCCGGCAAAATTTAAACAAAAATTTTGGTAATTTTTCATAAGAGCGGTTTTTAGGCTCTTGCAAAATTTCTCACTTCTCCTATTAAACAAGAAATAATCAAAAATATGTTTGTCGTCATCACAATCCTCTAAGGGATTACGAATGAGAAAGTTCATTTTTCTCATTTTCGGGATATTTTTAGTAGAGGGGTTATTTTTAAGGTTCTTTGATATTGAATACACCCCCCCCCCTCACCCGCTATTATTTAGGGTATTAATAAATTAATTTTCACAGTATATAAAACCAGAATATATATAAAAACATTACGCTTTTTTGACGATATTCTGATTATTCAAAAAGCTTTTATCATTAGGAGGTGGTTTTAAAGGCTTTCATGGCATTCATCACCACCATCATTCTCCAGAAGATCAAGAATATGAATTTTTTAATGCAATAAATAAAAACAAAATAAAAAATCTTTTATCAGCTTATTTGTTTGGAGAAGAATTTTAGTAATTATAAACAGTAGGTTCTTCTTAAGGGGCTTATGGAAAGTTGCCCCACAATTTTTTTGATAATTATTTAAAAGATTTTCTTAGGATATAGAAACCATTAAATTAACAGACTTTAAGCTTGTTTTTGTTGACTTCAAGATTTTTCAGACGAATTTTTGATTACTAAAATTTGTTTTTTATAAGAGGTAGTTCTTGTTGGCTTTGTAGGATTTATTACAACAACTGTACTCCAGAGATTATAGTCAAAAATTGTTGAGTACAAGAAACCAAAACAAAATCACAAACTTTCATACCGCTTGTTTGCTTTCTGAAATTCTTTAGGCATATGCAATCAGGGGAAAATTACAGAGTTTCAAAATTTCTGACAATGTTTTGATTACTGAAATCGACCTGTAACGTCTTTCCGAAAACTTGTTGCTGTGCACAGAAATAATTGACTGCTTCTCTTCTTAAAAATCTCATAAGGATGCACCCTGTACTTGTTTACAAAATAATTAAGGTCACATCAGTGCTCCTATTTAATGTCTCGCGACGGGCGGAAGGCATCCCTATGACTGGTTACAACAATAATTTAGGGCGTACCCTCACCTCTTTTTAATGTGTGAAAGCTTAGCACCTAATCACGCACGTGACTGCAGAAATGTTGGAGTACTTTAAACGGGATATTTCAGAAGATAGGTTAAGTAAAGAAATGGTTAATTCAATCAACTAATCTCCCCATTTTAGCTTATTTTAGTTACAAATCCATAAAAGAGACCGCAGAAAAGCCCAGAATTTGTTGCATCAAAAATCGGACTCTAAATGGTTGACAATCCATCACTTATGGGATAAAAAAAGAGTTAGTTTGTGAAAGGACTACAGAAATTTAAAGTGTCAGACTCGCATGATCAGGTAAAAAACAATGACACAACGGGGTTCGATGCACAAAACGACTGAGCGAATTGCCGGTTTCAACATAGTAGAATTATGGGTATAGAAATGTGGCAATATATCGTATAAAGTAACACGAAATATAAAGTTTTTCCCTAGGTTCTGTGTTTCTGGTTAGGGTTGTATATTTAGCGCAACATTGCACTTATTGAAAGTTTAGTATTTCCATCCACTAAAAAACAGCTATTCTTTTATTCTTAGCAGATATCTCCCTGTGAATTGCTTTTACTTTAATGTAGGCGTTGCCCTTTTCTATCCTTCTAGAGCTCCTGCTGACTTTTCTCTTTTGATATGCACCTGTCAAAATGTTGGTATGGGTGTTACTCTTGATGCGGGTGCCTATTGCTCTTTCTTTAGAACTGCTTCGCTGAAATCCATACATCTGATCTTAATCCCTAAAAACTGGACAATTATTATTCTTCTTTGTTGTGCAGAGGGAGTCGTAGGGAGTGATGATGTATCCTTTTTTTCTGGACAAAGTAAGAGATTTAGCCGATCTTGATGTGGGCTGCTTGCCAGGAGCTCCCACGCCTGTTCTTCATCATACTTAAAAAAGGCCCTTCTTGTCTTTCTGAAGGATTTTTGTGTTTCAGACACCTTTGTGTTCAATGGTTAGTCAACATCGAAGAACCTTATTAAAGCTTTTTGTACTTTTCTGTTTCTAATAGTTAGGTTGACATCCTAGACTTTTATTCTCGAATTGGGCACGAGCTGACCAAGGACAGCCCCTTGTCTCTTCTCTGTCCTTCTCTTCGTCCGTAATTGTCCTGACTCCCTTGATTTTTACTTCAAGTCCGTCACGTTCCAGCTTCTTCTAGAGGTTTTTAAGAAACTCGATGTAGCTGACATCCTAAGCCGGTTTGACTAGAACAGTTTTGGAACGCGCACGCCTCGGTTTTGTCTAACTTTTCGGTTTGGTTGCAGGTCTTTTCTCGGTTGTGTCGCTTTCACTTGATTAGGGACCTGCCTTATATTCCCGGGTTCTTAAAACTGTCTTCACCTTCTTGAAAGTGTTAGCCTCCTTGGTGCTTTTGTTAGGCGTTATCATCTTCATCGCGTAAACAAGGTCTGGAGTGGGTTCAGCTTGTTTCCTTGTTTTATTATTTTGCTAGCCTTACTCTTTAAACCTGCTATCACTTTGGCATCCTTGATCATCTTGTCGTGTTCTTTAGCAGGTCGATACTCGCAGCTATCGCACTAGCTTTCTGTCAACTTAGCGTTGTCCCGCATCTTATGTTTGACATTTAACCATTCATGTAGCCCGTTTCTGATTTATGTAATAATTAATAATTCAAATAACAATGTCAATAAGCAATGCTCTAGTAATTCATTAGATTATACACTACATACGGGTTACAGACTCCTAATAACTTGAATTATTTTTACAAATTATGTTAAGTAATTGATATTTGTTCACCACAAAGCAGCAGTTATCTATTGTTCACTTATTTTACTTTTTGCAACGTCTATTGACAAATTATAATACAAATAAATACATTCACAATATTCATTACATCAAAATAGTTAATTAAATAATTACACAGACTCGATTCAAATACGATTTTTTTATTTTTGCAAATAGAGGCAGTTAGATCCTGTAAAATTTTTCATATTTACTCAAGTATCTACTAAAAAGTGATCATCCTTATTTAAAACCTACATGCATGACTCTAAGCATATAATACTTTTCCTCTCAAAATGCATATTTTTTTAATGAAATAAAATGCAAGTTTTTTTGTTTTTGTTTTTTAAAAAGGTAGATTAACAAATTGAAAAAAATTAAGCCTTGAGAAAACTAATACTCTGTCTCTTTTAATGTAATTACCAGTCACTAATTACATCTAAATCCGACTTAGTATTACAAATAATATTGTATTCTAGCTTTACATTTTTTATAAAATAATGATGCGGTGAGCTATGATCTACACTTGGCTTAAACATACCACTTCAAAATTGTCTAGAATTCTATTACTCTTGCCTAATGGAGTTTCCTTAGTTATTTCTAGGGGCAATACAAAAACAGCGCCACTCTCCATGCGTATGCCCACCCGTCGTCCATCGCGATTAAATATTCCACGAAGATACGTTTTAGTTTCCATTATTGCAACAACGTCACCAGTGGATGTTGTTAAAACGTTTCTTTCTTCTGTTGGCATGGGCTTATATTTATTTAGTCCTCTTCCATGTAATTGAATTTGCTGATTGACAAGAAAAGTGTATTTCCGAATTTGGAATCGCCGGTGCGGATTGGAGTGGGGAATAAGCCGAATTAGTCCAATATTTGCAATGTCGAATCCAAGTATGAGTAAAGAACGATGCCTAATAGAAGGAGATCTAGATCTGTGACGAAGAAAAGTCTCCGCAGGTTGTAGATTCTCTGCAGGAGGAAGAGATCTTTCAAAAGAACGATTCCTATCTGCAACAAGAAACAGAACATTGGATTTTTCTTAAGGTAGATAATTGTATATTAAAAATATCATGATTTCCTTAAGGCAATATTATGAGGAAATTTAAGGAATATTAAGAGACATTTTCTGTTGCATCAAAAATATACTGGAAAAGAGAGTAGGAAGGCTCACTGTAAAATTTTAGAACTTGAACAAACATCCAACAGTAGAAATTGACTCTGTCCCGTTAAATCAAACCCTTGTTCGCTAGCTCCAAGCCCAATGTGCAGCTACTGCACTAACCACGGAGTCTGTGAGTTACATACAATCATCCGATCACCTTACTGCTTTACCTCTACTACTCTTCAGTCAGTCTACGAGGTCGTTATGTGAATCGTGCTATGTTCCACGTTTGATCACCTCGATAAAGTTGGAATTGAAATTCATTTTTGCATATTGACACGCAAATTTTAGCTTCCCATCCAAAATTTTAGCAATAAGACATATTTCATGAATAAAGTTATTTTGTTTATGTATAATGTAGAAAGTTCTTTAATTTTTTGTGATTATAAAGCTTAAAAACCCTCTAATGAAAAAACTTCAAATTGCTTTCATCGTTAAAAGAAAATATACATAAAAACCATTGGGAAATAGTTATTTTAAAGCTGTTGACATATTAATAGAATTGATCTAAAATATCAATTGCTTTAACTGCTAATAAACAATTTTTTGTTTATCAAAAGTTATTCACCATAAAACGATATATTTTTATTACAACTGTAAGAAGATTGAATTGCGTGTACCTTTTCACACAGGAATAACATATAGTTAGGTTTTTCAAGCCTTAATATGTTACTCCTAATAGAAAATCACATGGAAACAAGGACCCCTATTATCTCACATGAGGAAAGTCTCTCTGCGGCAAGTCACATCTGCGGCATGTCACAACTGCGGCATCTCTATCTATCGG
>JAUELO010000330.1:2283560-2300375 GCA_032357855.1 Amphibolips quercusostensackenii
CTGGATTTTACTATTAATATTTGAATTATTTATAATTTTTAGCCATCTTGGAGGCATCTTCCAAACATGGATAACAAATCAATGATCATTTACAAAGCCTCGGATGTCAAGTTGAGTTGGGAACATTTTGAAAATGGAGAAGGTCACACACATAGTGCTCCTAAAACTTGTGGTTACGTTAAGGAAGAATCAGGTTGGTTTAATTTTTAATATAGGACTTTAATAGGACATTATTTTTCTTATCTATACTACTCCAATTATCCTTCCTTAAATAAAAAATAGGTATATCGCGAAAATCTCGAATCATTGTTGTCGCTTTTCCTCAATGCCGATTGGGCAATTTGAAAAACTCGAAGGAAAGAATGTTGCCAAATTTACAAGCATAATTAATAAATCAGTTTTAGTTGAAGGGTAGTGACATGAGCAAAAGTAACTTTATGATTTATTGAAATTATTATTTAAATTGCAATAATTACTTTTGAAAAACAAAACTTGCTAAGAGAATATCAATTTTGAACAAAAAGTGGAAGAATTACATTTTCAGTTAAAATAATTAACTTTTAACAAAAAAAAAAAAGGAATTTTCTACAAAATAGTTAAATTTTTAACTATAGTGATGAAACTTTGATAAAAAAAATTAATTCTTAACAAAAAGTGTAATAGTTCATGTTTCCACCAAAAAATGTTTTAATTTTCAATCAAAAGCAGTTAAATAGCTACATTTTTGGTAAAAAAAAAATGAATTTTTAACAAAACAAAAAACTAATTTTTAACAAAGTTAAATTTTCAAGTAATAAAATTATTTTTTAACGAACAGAATGAATCTTCAACCAAAAAGAAAGAATTTTTAACGCTACAGCTGAATTTTCAACCAAAAAGGTGAATTTTTTACCAAAAAAAATACAAGTTTTCAACCAAATAGATGAATTTCCAACAAAATAGTTAAATTTTAAACCAAACAGATTAATTAATTAAAATTAATTTTTATTCAGAGAAATGAATTTTCAGCCGAAAAGATTAATTTTATACCAAAAAAGATTAATTTTAAACAAAATACATGTATTTTCAACCAAATTTTGAATTTTCAAATGGATTTTTAACCTAACATTTAAACTTTCAACCAAAAAGTTGAATTAGTCACGAAGAAAAATAATATTCTACCACAAAATTCAAAATTTAAACTAAGTACAGACAATTTCAATCAAATAGCTGAATTTTCAAGTGAAGAAGATATATTTGAAACCAAGCATGCAATAGTTAACTTTATAGTTTAAAAATTAATTTTCTGAAAAAAAATGAATTTTCAACATAATAGTTAATTTTTCAAGCAAAAAAAATTAATTTTTTACTCAATTTTCAGTTTAAAATATTAATTTTTAGTCAGAGAAATGAATTTATAACCGAAAAGATTTATTTTCTACCAAAAAAGATTAATTTTAAACAAAATACATGAATTTTCAACTAAATTTGAAATTTTCAAAGGAATTTTTAACCTAACAGTTGAATTTCCAACTAAAAAGGCGAATTAATCACCAAGAAGATTGATATAAGTTTATTAAAATACAAAAATTTTCAATTAAATAGCTGAATTTTCGTGTGAAGAAAACAAATATTAAACCTAACATGGTGCAATTAAATTTTCAGTTAAAAAAATTTATTTTCACACAAAAATGAATTTTCAAGCGAAGATATTAATTTTTAACCCAGTAGTTAAATTTTTAACCCAATACTCAAATTGTCAACTCAAAAGATGAATTTTCTACCAAAAAATGAGACATTTTTTAAAAAATATTTAAATTTTCAACCAAATAGAAGAATTTTTTCACCAAAAAGACTCTGTGTCTATCAAAATGGATACATTTTTGACAAAAAATAGAATAGTAAAATTTTCAGCTAAAAAATTACTTTTAAACAAAGTACATGAACTTTCAATCAAATTTTGAATTTTCAAAGGAATTTTTTACATAACAGTTAAGTTTTCAACCAAAAAGGTGAACAAGTCACCAAGAAGATTAATATTCTATTAATTAAAAAAACAAATTGTCAATAAAAGAAATGAGTTTTCAACAAAAAAGAATAATTTTCTACCAGAAAAAGGTAAATTTGTAGCCAAATATTAAAATTTTCAACCAAACAGATAAATTTTTTCACCAAAAAGATTCAATTTCTATTAAAAAAGATACATTAAAAAAAAAGTAGGATAGTTGAATTTTCATTTTTGAAAAATTAGTTTTTAATTAAAAAAATGAATTTTAATTTAACCAAATTTTGAATTTCCAAAGTAATTTTTAACCTGAAAGTTAAATTTTCAACCAAAAAGTTGAATTAGTCACGAAGAAGATTAATATTTTACCACTAACCATAAAGTTTGAACAAAATACAGACATTTTCAATTAAATAGCTAAATTTTAAAGTGAAGAAGATAAATGTTAAACTAATCATTGAATAGTCAAATTTTCATTTTGAAAAATTCATTTTCACAAAAAAATGCATTTTCAACAAAATAGTTGAATTTTCATGTGAAGAAAATAAATGTTAAACCAAACACGGAATAGTTAAATTTTCAGTTTAAAAAATTCATTTTCACCAAAAAAATATGAATTTTCAACAAAATAGTAAAGTTTTTAATCAAAGATATTAATTTTTAACCCACTAGTTGCATTTTTAACCTAATACTTGAATGTTCAACACAGAAGATGGATTTTCTACCAAAAAAAGGAAAATTGTCAACAGCATATTTATATTT
Source organism: Amphibolips quercusostensackenii (assembly GCA_032357855.1). Classification (NCBI taxonomy): domain Eukaryota; kingdom Metazoa; phylum Arthropoda; class Insecta; order Hymenoptera; family Cynipidae; genus Amphibolips; species Amphibolips quercusostensackenii. The sequence continues at coordinate 2,286,307 of JAUELO010000330.1, forward strand.
TCAATTAATCAGATGAATTTTTTAATCAAAAAGATTCAATGTCTATAAAAAAGATCCATTTTCGACAAAAAAGAGAATAGTTCAATTTTCAGTAAAAAAAAATGAATTTTTAACCGAAAAGATTAATTTTAAACAAAATACATCAACTTTGTACCAAATTTTGAATTTTTAAAGGATTTTTTAACCTAACAGTTAAATTTTCAAACAAAAAGTTAAATTAGTCACGAAGAAGATTGATATTCTACTAAAAAATTCAAGTTTAAACAGAATAGAGAAATTTTCAATCTGATAGCTGAATTTTCATGTGAATACAATAAATATCAAACCAAACATAAAATAATTAAATTTTCAGTTTAAACAATTCATTTTCACTAAAGAAATAAGAATTTTAAACAAAATAGTTTAATTTTTAAACAAATTAATTAACTTTTAACACTGTAGTTGAATTTTTAACCGAATACTTAAATTTTTAATCCAAAAGATGAATTTTCTACCAAAAAGAAGGCAAATTTTCAACAAAATATTAAAATTTTCAACCCAACAGATAAATTTTTTGACTAACAAGATTCAATGTCTATCAAAAAGGATACCAGGGTGTCCACTCTACTTGGAAAACCTGGAATTGTCAGGGGATTTTTATATGCCTAGAAAAACCTGGAAATGTCAGGGAACTTTTTTTAAGTCAAGGAATTTTTTCGAGAGCGCGCTTTTTGAAAATTTATTTTAATATTAAATTGAATAACAATGATTCTTTCTTTTTAAAAGTAACTTTATATAACTGTATTGAACTATATTTTTGGTAGAAAATTAGTTTCTTTTTGTTTTGAATTAATTTTTTTCACTGAAAAGAAACTATTCTTTTTTTGGTTGAAAGTTTGGTTTTTAGATTAAAATTCAAGTATCTGGTTGACAATTTATGTATTTTTTTTAAAATTCCTTCTTTTTGGTAGAAAATTATTCTTTCTGGTTAAAAATTTAACAACTAATTTGAAATTTTTCTCTCTTGACTAAAAAATATGTCTTAGTTGAAAATTCAACTCAAGTTAAAAATTCGTCTATTTTGGTTGAATCCAACCGTTTTTTATTAAAAATTAAAATATTTTTTGATTGAAATATCCACTACATTTTCCGTTCAGAATTCGTATTTTTCGTAATGAAAATTTAATAAAAAGTTTAACTATTTTGTTTAAAATTGGTTGTTTTTTTAATTGAAAATTAATTTTTTTAACTAAAAATGTAACTGTTACCAATGAATAGTCCATCATTTTAATTAAAATTGTAGCTTTTTGTTTCAGCATTATATTTTTTAGCTAAAAATGTTACTATTTAGTTTTTGTTTGAAAATTAATCTTAGATTGAAGATTCATTATTTTAATTGGAAATTCATCACTTTCATTGAAAATGTAACTTTTTTTTCTTTTTTCAATTGAAAACGTAACTAACTATTCCAATTGAATATTTCATCATTTTAGTTAAAAATTTATGTCTTTGGTTAAAGATTAATTTTTTAAATAAAAAATCTAACTACTTAATGTTTGATTAACAATTTATTATCTTCAATTGAAAATTCATGTATATTTGTTAAAAGTTCGTTTTTTTACTTCGAAGAAATTAATCTTTTTGGTTGATAATTTAAACATTCCAGTTAAAGATTCATAATTTTAGTTGAAAATTTATCTCTTTTCCTGAAAAGTCAGCTATTTCAGTGAAAGATTCATTATTTTAGTTGAAAATTCATTCCTTATTTTGAAAATTAATTTTTTTTAACTAAAAATTTAACTATTCTATTTTTTGTTGAAAATTCAACTATTTCGTTGAAATTGTGTCCTTTTTAGTTAAAAATTGATGTATTTTGTTGAAAAATCATTTTTTTTTTTAGATAAAATTAATCTTGTTGTTTGAAGAATCATCTTTTTTGTTGAAATTCAGGTTTCCCAGTTAAATACGTATAATTTTGTTTGAAAATTCATCTTTTTGTTTAAAATAAATTAACTTGGTTAAATTTAAACTTTTTAACTAAAAATTCATCTTTTGTTTGAAATTCATCTATTTCAGTTAAAGATCATCATTTGAAGTTGAAAATTTATCACTTTGGTTGAAAATGTGTTTTTTTTTGCGGAAAATTAATTTTTTAAATTGGAAATTTAACTATTTAATGTTCGGTTAGCAATTTATCTTCTTTAGCTGAAAATTCATGTATTTTATTGAAGATTTCATCTCTCTTGGTAGAAACTAATCTATTTGATTGATAATTTAAATATTCCAGTTCAAGATTCATTTTAATTAAAAAATCTTTTTACTTCAAAATTCATTTTTTTTTAGTTAAACGTTCATCATTTTAGTGGAAAATTCATCCTTTTTGTTGAAAATTAATTTGTTCAATTATTCTATTTTGTGTTGAAAGTTGAACCTTTTCAGTTCAAAATTCAAATATTTTGTTGCAAATTTTTCTTTTTTAGTTGAAAATTCACGTATTTTGTTCAAATTCGTCCTTCCGGGAATAAAATTAATCTTTTTGTTTGAAGAATCATCTTTTTTGATGAAAATTCAAGTTTTCCAGTTTGATAAGCATAATTTTAATTGAAAATTCAACTATTTGGTCGAATATTTTTTTTTTTTTTTTAGTTGGAAATTCAAGCATTGTTTCAAAAATCGTCCTTTTTGAAATAAAATTAATCTTTCTGTTTAAAGAATCATCTTTTTTGTTGAAAATTCAAGTTTTCCAGTTAAATAAGCATAAATTTAGTTGAAAATTCAACTATTTGGTTAAAAATTTGTCTTTTAGTTGAAAATTCATGTATTTTGTTGAAAAATCGTCCTTTTTGGAATCAAATTAATCATCTTGTTTGAAGAATCATCTTTCTTGTCGAAAATTCAAGTTTTAAGGTAAATAGGCATAATTTTAGTTGAAAGTTCATCTTTTTTGATAAAAATAAAACAACTTGGTTGAAACTTTTAACTCGTTTGTTAAAAATTCATCTTTTTTGTTTGACATTCATCTATTCCAGTTGAAGGTCGTCGTTTTGAGTTGAAAATTTATCACTTTGGTTCATAATGTATTTTTTTTTGTGACAAATTATTTTTTTTTCAAGTGAAAATTTAACTATTCCATGTTTGGTTGGAAATTGATCTTTTTTAGTTCAAAATTCTACTATTTGGTTCACAAATGGATCTTTTTAAGTTCAAAATTTAACTGTTTGGTCTTTTTGGTAGAAAATAATTCTTTCTGGTTGAAAATTCAATTATTTCGTAAAAAATTTATCTATATTGTTGAAAATGCAATATTTTTACTTGAAAACTTATGAATTTAAAGCGGTTTAAATGGAATTTAATATATTACCTACATTAATTTTACATAAATATGAATTGAATTTCAAATATAAGAAGATAAAATATAAATTTATCTAAATTATCATCCAAATTTAGGAACTTTAGAGACAAATTAAACAAATGATTAGTTATGTTTTTAGTATTATTAAATATTCAATTAATCGATGGGACTAATATATTTAAGAATTTCTTATAATATAATAATTTGTCAACGCTTTCTAAATTAAATTAAATTAAAATTGTTTTAAAAAATAAAAAATATTTGAATTGTTCCGTACTATGAAAAATTATACCTGGAAGAAACTTGAGATACCTGGAAAAAACCAGGAATTGTCAGGGAATTTTTTTCCAGGATTTGAGTAGACATCCTGAGATTCGTTTTCGACAAAAAATAGAATAGTTTAATTTTCAGTTAAAAAAATTAATTTTTAATCAAAGAAATGAATTTTGAACCAAAAAGATTCATTTTTACACAAAGAAGATTAATTTTTAACAGTATACATGAGTTTTCAACCTGATAGTTAAATTTTTAACTAAAGAAATGGATTTTTAACCAAAAATATAAACTAGTCACCAAAAAGATTAATATTTTACCGCAAAAGACAAAGTTTGAACAAAGTACAAAAAATTTCAACTGAAGAAAATAAATGCTAAACCAAACGTAGGATAGTTAAATTTTCAGTTGAAAAATTAATTTACAACAAATTTTCACCAAAATAGGTAAATTTTGAAAAAAAGGTTTTTCAACTAAAGTGATGAACAATCAACCAAAAAAAATGAACTTTTAACGAAAAAAGTTTTTTTTTCGCTATTCACGAATAGCGCAAATCTTGAAAACTTTATAAAATCGTTCTATCAGGAAAAAGATCCTGGGACTAGATTTTCTGTAAAATCTAAACCAAAATGTTGGAAAAAGAACCGAATTTTTTTCTAAAGAAAGGGTAATTAATGCGCAAATAGCGCGCACAATGTTCTAGTAAAAAGAAAAAAAGAAGGAAGAGGATTTGGAGGTTGCTTTTTTCATTGTTGGTTTTTTATTTTTGTTTTAAATTTGAATGGAGGCATTTAAAAGTGTGTTATCCAAATTCATTTGTTAGATTCTTATTTTTTTTATTTTCAAGAAGCTCGTAATTAAATATAAGTGTTGAACTTTAAAGAGGAAGTAAAATTTTTTATTTATTCTGAATTTAATTTCTAAAAATTTGTATTATTTTGCATTTTGTGAGCAAAGTAATATATAAGAATATTCTCTCAGATAATCCTGAAGAGGATTTCGAAGTCGATGTAGAGCTGGAAGAAATAAAAGACAACCAAACGAGAAGAAAAAGACAAACAGAAACTTACGAATACACACCAACGAAAACTCGCTGTCCACTTTTATTGGTCGCTGATTATAGATTTTATCAGGAAATGGGTGCTAGCAGTACAAAAACAACAATCAACTACTTAGTTCGTATTTTGTAATTTTTTGGATAATACAAAAAGAGTAATCATTTGATTAAAATTATTATTTCTTTCAACGAAGTTTTCTCTTTTTGCTTCTAGATAAGTTTAATCGACAGAGTGCACAAAATATATAATGATACTCTTTGGCAAGAACGTCTAGAACAGGATGGATTTAAAGGAATGGGATTCGTAATAAAGAAAATTGTTGTACACAGTGAACCAACTCGAGTTCGAGGCGGAGAAACTCATTATAATATGGTCAGGGAAAAGTGGGATGTTCGCACACTTTTAGAGGTAAATAACTGTGCTTTAAATACATATATCAAACAATATCTCTTTTAGAAAAAATTTCACTTATATCTCTTTTTCAGAGATTGATCACTCTTGAAATGTATGAAATCCTTTTCTAAAGATTTCCTTTTCTAAAATCTTTCGACAATGTTGAACTCTTTGCAAAAATTTTAAAATCATTCAGAAATTTTCTGAAGTTTGATGAAATATTTAAAATCTTTTTAAATTTTTGGTTTCTATGAAAACCAAAAATCTCGTCAAAATCTTCCTGAAAATTTTATGAAATCTTTTTAAATTTTTGAACTCTGCGAAGTCATTAAAATATTTCTGAAATCTTTCTGAAATCATTGAAATCTTTGTGAAATCTTCTAAAATTTTCTGAAATCGTTGAAATCATTCAGAAATCTTGTTGAAATCTTTCTGAAATAATTTTAAATGTTTCACTGTTTGCGAAATCTTTAAAATCATTCTGAAATTTCCTGAAATCTTTGAAATCTTCCTGAAATCTTTTTAAATTATTTGCCTCTTTATGAAATCTTTGAAATGATTCATAAATCTGGTTGAAATCTTCCTGAAATACTTATGAAATCTTTTGAAACTTTTGAACTCATTGCAAAATCTTTAAAATCATTCTGAAATCTTCTGAAATTTTCTGAAATCTTTGAAATCATTCAGAAATCTTGTTGAAATATTTCTTAAATTTTTGAAATCTTTGTGAAATCTTCTTAAATTGTCTGAAATTTCAAAAATCTTTGTATATTCTTCTAAAATTTTCTGCACTCTTTGAAATCATTCAAAATTTTTGTTGAAATCTTTTTTTAATCTTTTGAAATTTTTCTACTCTGCAAAATCTTCTAATTTTCTGAAATCTTTGTTTGAAGTCGTTGAAATCACTCAGAAATCTTTTTGAGATCTTCCTGAAGTCTTTTAAAAATTTTGTAACTCTTTGCAAAATCTTTAAAACCATTCTGAAATCTACCGAAATTTTATAGAATCTTTGGAATAATTTAGAAATCTTGTTGAAATATTTCTGAAATTTTCTGAAATTTTTTAAATCATTGTGAAATCTTCTCAAATTGTCTTAAATTTTTTAAATCTTTGTGAAATCTTCTGCAATTTTCTGAAATCTTTTAAATTATTCAGAAATCTTGTTGAAATGTTTCTGAAATGTTTTGAAATCTGTTAACTCTTTGCCAAATCTTTAAAATTATTCTGAAGTTTTCTCAAATCTTTGAAATCTTCCTGAAATTTTTGAATTCTTTGTGAAATCTCTTGAAATCTTTGAAATCATTCAGAAATCTTTTTGAAATCTTCCTGAATTTTTTGTGGAATCTTTTGACATTTTTGGTCTTTTTGCAAAATCTTTAAAACCATTCTGAAATTTTCTGAAATCTTTGAAATCATTCAGAAATGTCTTTGAAATCTTTCGGTCATCTTTTAAATTTTTTTGGCTTTACGAAAATTTTAAATTCCTTCTGAAATTTCCTGAAATCTTTGAAGTCATTCAGAAATCTTGTTTAAATATTTCTGAAATTTTCTGAAGTTTTTGAAATCTTTGTAAAATCTCCTTAAATTGTCTGAAATTTTCTGAAATTTTTTAAATCTCTGTGAATTCTTTTGAAATTTTTGAAATCTTTGTAAATTCTTCTGAAAATTTCTGCAGTTTTTGAAAATCTTTGAACTCTTTGTAAAATGTTCTAAAATCTTTTAAATCTTGCCAAAATCTCGTCAAAATCTTCCTGATATCTTACTGAAATTTTTTTGAATTTTCGACCTCTGCGAAATCTTTAAAATATTTCTGAACTCTAAAATTTTCTGAAATCGTTGAAATCATTTAGAAATTTTGTTGAAATCTTTCTGTAATCTTTTGAAATTTTTCATCTCTGCGAAATTTCTAAAATTTTTATAAAATCTTCTAGAATTTTCTGAAATCTTTGTCTGATGAAATCGTTGAAGTCATTCAGAAATCTTTTTAAGATCTTCCTGAAATCTTCTAAAATTTTGTATATCTTTGCAAAATCTATAAAATCATTCTGAAATCTTCTGAAATTTTATGAAATCTTCGAAATCTTTCAGAAACCTTGTTGAAATCTTTTGAAATTTGTTAACTCTTTGCGAATTCCTTAAAATAATTCTGAAATCTTTCTGAAATATTTTGTAATTTTTTGTCTTTTTATGAAATCTTTGTGAAATCATTGAAATATTTCAGAAATCTTGTTGAAATTTTCCTGAAATCCTTCTGAAATCTTTTGAAATTTTCGAACTTATTGCAAAATCTTTAAAATCTTTTTGAAATCTTCTACATTTTCCGTAATCTTTGAGATCATTGTGAAATCTTGTTGAGATCATTATGAAATCTTTTAAAATTTTTTAACTCTTTGCAAAATCTTTAAAGTCATTCTGAAATTGTCTGAAATCTTTTTAGATTTTTCGCCTCTTTATAAAATCTTTTAAATCTCTTCAAATCTTTGAAATCATTTAGAAATCCTGTTGAAATATATCTAAAGTCTTTTGGAATTTTTTAACTTTGCGAAATCTTCAAAATCATTCTGAAATCTTCTAATATTTTCTGACATCTTTGAAGTCTTCCTGAAATCTTAAAATCTTACCGAAATCATTGAAGTTTTTGTGAAACCTTTAAAAAATTTTATTAATAAATAAAATCTTTTCATAAAATCTTTATAAATAGCTCTTTATAAAATCTTTGAGATCTTTGTGAAATCTGATGAAGTTTTCTGAAATCGTTAAAATCATTTTGAAATCTTGTTGGAATCTTCCTGAAATCTTTTGCAATTTTTGCACTCTGTGAAATCTTAAAAATCATTCTGTAATCTCCTGAAATCTCTGAATAATTTATGATTATTTATTATATCTACAATTTTCTACAATTTTTAAGAGGTTTCAAAAATACAATACAATTTTTAAATGACCAATTCCATTTCAAGTCAGGCAGAGACGTCTAGCTTAGAGTGTCATTTTGAGTTGTTGTTTCTTAAATTTTTGGAAGTAGATTTTCTCAAAAGTTCCACTCTAAACATTTTTTTTAAATAGTTGGTAATATGTACAATATATCTCGTAAATTTTGTTCTTGATAAACCACTGCTTCACATTGAAAAAAATTATTTTGAAAAAATTGTATTTTGGCTTTTTTCTTAGAAACAATTAAATATGAAAAAAACTATTCAAAATATTTTCAGTAAAACTTTACATTTTTTATTTCTTCCAATATTTTTAAAAAGTTTCTGCTAATATAAAAGGGTGTTCCACAAGTTTATGCGGACTAAACCATTTTTAAGTCTTGGAAATTAAAAAAAAAAATTAATATTTTTTCTCATAAACGATCCAAAATATCACAAAACAGCAAGAAGTACTATTTGGCTAAAAATTCAATTATTTCGTACAAAATTTATTTGGTTGAATATTAATTTTTCTACTGAAAATCACTGGTTTATTTTTTATCCAAAATGAATCTCTTGTGTTGAAAATTCAACTATCCATTTAAAAATCATTTTTTGTTTATTGAATATTCATCATTTTATTTAAAAATCCATTTCTTTGATTGAAAATTCAACTTCTTTTTCGAAAATTCGTATTTTTTTCAGTAAAAAATTTAATTTAAACTGAAAATGTAACTTTTTCATATTTGCTTGCACATTAGTTTTTTAAAGTTAAATGTTTATTTATTTGGTTGAAAAACTGTCTTTTCTGAGTTGTAAATTCAATTATTTTGATTGAATATCAATAATTTCGGTTTGTAAACTCACTTCTTTCGCAAGAAATTCATCTTTTTGGTTTGCATATTGAACATTTTGAATTAGATTTTTTTTATTGACTTAAATATATTTCTTTTTTGAAGATTCAACTATTTTTGAGTGAAAATTAAAATATTTTTTGCTGAAAATATCGTCTATTATACTTTTTGTTGAGAATTATTATTTTTGTATCAAAGATTCGCCGCTTTGGTTGAAAATTTAATTATTGATCTCGTAGGTGTAAGTTTTTTTATACCTAAAAGAAAAATTTAGAATGGTCAGAGAAAATGAAAAATTGGTGAGAGAAAAGTCAGGGAATTTGGAAATTGTGATTTTGTAGTAATCCTGAAAATGCGAAAATCTTATTTTTCCAAAATAATTTTTTGTGTGAAGCAGTGATTCACCAAAAACAAAACTCACGAGATATGTAGTACATATTTCCAAATATTTGTAAAAAAAATATCAAGTATGGTTCAGAAAATAATGCATTTTGAAAAAAATGCTGTCAGTTTTTGAGGATTTGCAGGAAATCTTCGAATAGTTTTAACGAATTAAAAAAAAATTTTAATAAACTGTAAAATATGTATTCCTTCATTGTCAACATAAAATAATATTTTTTAATACCAAATTATTCTGACACCGTAACTTAGACTTTCTATAAATTTTTACAGATTTTAAAAGGAACTGGTCAAATACAAAAACACTCTCTTGAAATCTTCGTGAAATCTTTGAAATCTTTTAAAATTTTTGTGAAATCTTTGTCGCTAGAAGACCTTGTGATTAATTATACTTATTTTCAAGGTATTTAGTCGAGAATACAGTCACAAGGATTTCTGTCTGGCCCACTTATTCACAGATTTGAAATTCGAAGGAGGAATCTTGGGCTTGGCTTATGTTGGTTCTCCTCGCAGAAATTCTGTGGGTGGTATTTGCACTCCCGGTTAGTATTTAAAAATGAATAATGCAACGTCCGATAATATAATTATGTTTTTAATTGTAAAAAAGTTATAAAAATACTTTGTTGCAGAATATTTTAAAAATGGATATACTTTGTACTTAAATTCCGGTTTGAGCTCGAGTAGAAATCATTACGGACAACGAGTGATAACTCGAGAAGCAGATTTAGTCACAGCTCACGAATTCGGACATAATTGGGGTTCTGAGCACGATCCTGATATTACGGTATTTTCTTAAATTAATTATAATATTTCGTGAGATAAAATATTTTTCAAGCGTCTCGGTATATTTTCAAAATATGTGGAATCTAAATATGAAACTAAATTCAATTTTCCTTCTCATATTAGGAATGCAGTCCCAGTGCTAGTCAAGGAGGTTCTTACTTAATGTACACTTATAGTGTCAGTGGTTACGACGTTAATAATAAGGTAATTCTACCATTATTGGTCAATTTTAGCTACGAAATCATTATCTTTATCAATGTAAATTTGATATTTTAATCTATTTCTGCAGACATTAATTAATTCTCTTTTCACAGGCTTCTCACTCTTTTCCTTATTCTCCTGTTTTCCTCTTTTTTAAAGAATTTGTCTTGTTTTTCGTGTTTTTAAGAGGCGTCACATTTTCATCGATTTTCGCTTGATTGCGAACTGAATTAATAGAACCTGATACCCAATAAGAAAATCCAACTATTTTTGTCTGACAAAGAGACGTTTAGGTACGTTTTTTAAAAATTGATACTCTCCTCAATGAAAGGTACGTACCAGAGGTTTTCTGAGAAAAATGAAGAAGACGTAATTTTTAACCATTATCGAGAAAAATGCATTTTAAAAATTGCAAACGGATGGTCATCGAGCCTCTCTACCAGGGAGATACCGACGCTTCGAAATACTTTTACACCGACTCGATGACCATCCGTTTGCAATTTTTAAAATGCATTTTTTTGAAAATAGGTCGAAATTGTGTCTTCTTGATTTTTCTCAGAAAACTTGTGGTACGTACCTTATACTGAGGAGAGTATCAATTAAAACAAAAAAGCGTATCTAAAGGCCCCCTTGCGAACCTAATTCTATTTGGTTGAAAAGTCTACTATAATATTGTTGGTTTATAATTGAATGGAAATGCAGCGGTTTGGTTGTAAATGTTTTTGGTTAAAGTTTAATCATTGTTGTTTGAAAATTCGATCACTTGGTTGAAATTTTTTTTCATCTTGGTTGAAAATTCAACTGTCTTCAAAAAAAGTTGATTTGACAAAAGTCAGTTTCTTTCTATAAAAACTCGCCTTTTTAACAAGAATTTAACTCTTTTGTTGAAAATTCATGTCTTGCGATAGTAAATTCATCTTTTTTTTGCGAAAAGTCAACTCCTTTTTTGAAAATCAATCTGTTTTCTTGAAGATTCAATTACTTTGTTTAAAATTCGTATTCCTTGTTGAATTTAACTGTTTTTTACTTAAAATTAAAATCGTTTTTGTTTGAAATATCAACTATTACATTTTTTGTTGAAAATTAATTTTTTTTTCTTAGCAAAAATTCATCAGTTTGGTTGAAAATTTAACTATTTTTTTGCAAATTATTATTTTTTTTTAAATTAAAAATGTTTTTTTGAATTTGAGAATTTAACTACTGCATTTTTCGATGAATATTGATTTTTTAAGTAAAAATGATCTTTTTAAATGAAAATTTAACTATTCCGTTCTTGGTTGAAAATTATTTTTAGTTGAAAATTCATGCGTTATGTAAAAAGTTCGTCTTTTTGTTAGAAAATTAATATTCTTGTTTGAAAATTTATTTTTTTATTTGTTGAAAATGCAACTATTGCAGTTAAAGATTCATCATTTGAATTGCAAATTAGTATTTTTGGTTTAAAATTCTACATTTATCTTTTTTGGTTAAAAAGACAATTGTTTTCTGAAAAATTTGACTTTTTCAAATTAAAAACTCAAGTGTTTGATTGAAAATTCAACTACTTTGTTACAAACTAATTTTTTGGTTGAAGATTAATCACTTTGGTTGAACATTTAATGTTGTTGAAAATTCGTGTTTTTTTTATTGGAAATTAATTTTTGAACTGAGAATGTAACTACTCTATTTTTGGTTAAATATTGATTTTTCTTATAAAAAATTCATTTCTTTGGTTGAAAAATCAACTATTTTCATGAAAATTCGTCTTTTGTTTGAAAATTATTCTTTTTTGTTGACTATTTATCTTTTTCGTCAAAAATTCGACTATTCCAGTTAAAGATTAATTATTTAAATTCGCAAATTAGTCTTTTTGGTTTAAAATTCTACTGTTTTCTTGGAAATTCGTCTCTTTTCTTATAATGTTTAACTATTTAGCTGTAAATTCAACGTTCTAGTTGAAAATATATATTTTTTGTGTAATTCAACTCTTAGCTTGAAAATTTATCTCTCACAATTAAAAGTTAACTTTTTTGTGGAAAATTCATCTTTTGCGGTTAAAAAGTGAACTTTTTTCTAAAAAAAAATCTACTTTTCAGATTGAAAACTCAACTCTTTGGTTAAAAATGCACCTATTTTGTTGAAAATTAATCTGTTTTAGTTAAGAATTCAACATTTTGTTGAGAATTCTTATTTCTATTGAATTGATTTGTTTTTGATACAAAATTAAAATCGTTTTTGGTTGAAATATCAATTTTTACATTTTTCGTTAAAACATTAACAACTTGATTGAATTTTGAACTATTTTGTGTATTTTTTTTTTTTTTTGAAGATTCATCACTGATTAAAAATTCGTTACTTTTTGTTGATCTTTTTTAGTTAAAAAATCATCTATTTGGTCGAAAAATAAACTATTTTGTTGAAAATTCGTGTTTTGGTTGAAGATTGATCTTTTATAGTTGGAAATTTATGTACTTTGTTGTAAATTCGTCTTTTTTAGTAACAAATTAATCTTTTTGGTTGAAATTCAACTATACTTGTATAAAAATTAAACTACTTTGATAAAAATTAATTTTAACTGTGAAGATTCATTATTTTAGTTGAAAATCCATCTCTGTGGTTAAAAAATGAACTATTTTGTTGAAAATTCATTTCATATTGAATTCAATATTGCACTTACAATAATTTTATTTAAAGTAGTCTGGCTATTGGATCGGTCAGATAAAAAATGATAAAAATGTCCTGTTTTACATAATGCCTTTCTTAGGGGACCTTTCCAGGTTAAAATTTGAATTATCACTGTTTAAATTCGGGTAGGAAAACATGAGATCTTATGGAGAAGCCTTTCGCGGGCTTCAAAAATGGTAAATTTTGGGTTTAAAATACGTTGAATATTGTTAGGAAAACTGTTTTTGAGATAGAGAATATAACGTGAAATTTGAATTATTGCTCATTTGTACTTACTTTTACGGTATATAAGCTCAATTTAGCAGAACACGGAGGTACAATATGACGAGAACGGTATGGCTTTGACAAAGGTTGGCAACTCAGCTTCTGCTGAAATCGGGAAGCGCGCGAAATTTCAAATAATGATTTTGTTAACGGTATATTGCAGGTTAAGTTCACATTCTCGACATATGATTACGCTGCCAACTGCTGAGCATGAAAAATGACCTTGACTCAAATCAAGTCAAATCAACATTTAGATTTACATTTTATTATTATTTAAAAAATATTTTATTCATATTGATCAGCATAAGACTTTAATACTTAATTTATCAATTAAGAAGTTGGCCAAATTTTACATTTAATTTCAAATTTCAGAAAAAAAAGTAATGGACATTGCTTTAAATAGCTTTTCCAGTAGCCAGACTACTTTGAAAGAATTCACTTTATGTGAGTTTAAGACCATTTTGGACTGTGAAGTATGTTTTCATTTAAAAATATCTTTGCTTTCAGCGTTTTTCGCCATGCAGTCTGAGATCAATCAGAAAAGTATTACAAGCAAAATCCGGTCGTTGTTTCTCGGAACCAGAAGAATCCTTCTGTGGAAATTTGAGAGTTGAAGGAGACGAGGAATGTGACGCCGGACTTTTGGGAACCGAAGACAATGACGGTTGTTGCGACAAAAATTGTAAATTGCGACGAAATCAGGGAGCAGTTTGCAGTGATAAAAATTCTCCTTGTTGTCAGAACTGTGTCTACATGCAGCAAGGCACAAAATGCAGAGAAGCGCAATATGCTACCTGTGAACAGGAATCTCGTTGCACAGGAGCAACGAGTGAATGTCCAAGATCTCCGGCGATGAAAGATGGCACCGGATGTCTGGAAAGAGGCCAGTGTCGACTTGGAAAATGCGTACCCTATTGTGAAACTCAGGGCCTACAGAGTT
>JAUELO010000330.1:2300392-2317076 GCA_032357855.1 Amphibolips quercusostensackenii
GATACAAGTAAGAAAATTTGAGGGCTTATAAAATCCAGGGTGGCCACTGGACCGGGAAATCTAGGCATTTTTTTCTGGATTAAAGCGGCCACCCTTGAAACTTTAAAAATAAAAAAAATAAGACTTTAGGACTTGAGATTTAATACTTGGGTTCCTTTTTCAGTTTCTGAAGCTTGCAAAAGATGCTGTAGAATGAGCTTGAACGAAACCTGCTTCCCGATTGATCCACAGGATATTTTACCTGATGGAACTCCTTGTATTCAAGGATTTTGTAATAAGGTAAGATATATTGCGAAAATGAATCTTAAGGAATTTTCTGCGCATCCGTACGTACAGCAGAACTCGTCTGCGCTACCGCATGCGTGGAATTCTTCTGCGCAGCCAAATGCGCCGAATTTTTCCACGCAGCTATATATGCAGATTTTGCAGAAAATCTTGGATGATTTGCAAACGTATATTCATTTCTTTGATTGAAGATTAATTCTTTTAGTTGAAAATTAATTTTTATTTATTAATACTTTAACTTTTTTTCTTTTAAATTCGTTTTTTGTGTGTTGAAAATTAATTTTTTGAACTGAAAATTCAACTGTTCCATGTTTGGTGCAACATTTATTTTCTTTACTTTAAAATTTAGCTATCTGGTTGAAATTTCTGTCTTTTGTTTAAACTTTGTCTTTTGTGAAACAATATTAATCTTCTTGGTGACCAATTCACCTTTTTGGTTGGAATTTTATCTATTAGGTTGAAAATTCCTTTAAAAATTCAAATTTTGGTTGAAAATTCATGTATTTTCTTAAAATTGATTTTTTTTTGGTTGAAATCTATTTATTTGATTAAAAAATTAGTTTTCTATTGAAAATATAATTTTCTAACTGAAAATTTGACTATTCCCGTTTTTGTTGAAAATTTATCTTTTTTTTAAGAAATTTAATCTTCTTGGTTGGAAATTCATCTGCTTGATTAAAAATTTAGCTATTTTATTGAAAATTTATCTATTTTGTGAAAAATTTATTTTTTTGTAAAATATTGAACTATTGGGTTAAAAATTTATTTTGTTGTTGTTGAAGATTGATTATTTTAATAACAATTAATTTTTTGCTTAAAAATTTAACTATTTTGCTGAAAATTAATTTTTTTTTGTGTTGTAAATGAATGTTTTAAACTGAAAAATTAACTTCCATATTTGGTTCAACACTTATTTTCTTTACTTGAAAAATCACCTTTTTGGTACAAAAATCATTTCTTTGGTTGAAAATTTAAAATTTGGTAAAAATTCTTTTTTTTTTGGTAAAAGTTATGAAGTGTCTCGTCTCGAAATTCGGAATGTATTTATTGAAAATTTGTCTTCCTCTGGGTCGAAAAATCAACTATTGGGACACAAAAATTTTTTTGTTAAAAATTCATTATTTTTGAAAATCAGTCTGTTTTGGTTAAGAATTCGTCTTTTTTTGGCCCAATTCAACTATTTTTGATTTAAAATTAAAATATTTTTTGGTGGAAATGTCAACTATTACACTTTTTGGTTTGAATTCATTTTTTTAAATCAAAAATTCATCACTGTGCTTGAAAATTTAAGTATTTTGTTGAAAATTCCCTCTTTCTTGGCAGAAAATCAATCATTTTAACTGGAAATGAAATACTTTCATTTTTTGTTCAAAATTGATCTTTTGAAGTAATTTTTGGTTTTTAAAAATAATTATTTTAATTTAAATAATGGAATGAAAAAGTTGAAAAATAATAATTTTTCTCACCCGTTGTAAAAATATAAGTTTTGATTGATATTTGACAATAAAGGGAGCGTTCACATATTACGTAACATTATTTTCGACGTTTTTATCCCCCGCCCCCCCTTTTTCCCTCATCGCCCTTATGTAACTTTTTTGAATAATGTTTAATAGCATAATAGGCTTTTTCTAAATAAAAAAAAATAGATTTTCTAAGAGGAAGTATTGTCTAGAAATAAATAGAACAATATTTTGTTGTAATGCTGAATGCTCTTTGAATATTTTTTTAGTCATACAAATATAGAAGTTAGTTAATGTAACTACTAATTGAAATTCACCAATTTAAAACATTTTTTCAATGTCATAAAGAATACAAAATAATAATAATACAATATAAAAATTTCAAATAACTATTTATTTGTTAAAAGTTTTTAAACACTTAAATTCGAGCTGTAATTAAATTCTAAGAATTAAATTCTTGAGAAAATTAAAAAAGATTTTAAAATATTTCAGATGTGTCGAAAAGAATCTAAAAGATTTTAAAGATTTTTTTTATTTCGTAGTATTTTACAAAATATTAGGAAAATTTCAAATTGCCCAGTCGGCATTGAGGAAAAGCGACAACAATACTTTCGAGATTTTCGTGACACCTATTTTTTTAGAGAAGGATAAGTAGCAAAAGCAAAAATCTCGAAAGAGGTGTTTAATTTTGTGGATCAACAGTTAAAAAAATTTGTAATAAAAAATTCGAAATAAAAACTTAAAATAAATTTAACAAATTTTTCTGATCAGTTGAAAAGTGTAATGTGTTTAAAATATTTGTAACTAAATAATTACCTAAACTTTAGTAATTAACAGATACTTGGATTCGATGTTATACATATTTCTCAAATGAAAGACATTAAATTTTGTCTTCGAAAGTGCTAAAGACCTTTGTTCCATTGATTATTATTATTACATTATTGAATATATTATTGAAAAAACATAAATGATATATAAACCAAAAAGTATTTTTTTTAAATAAAATAGCTGTATCCCCATAAAAAAAAATAATTTTTACCAGTGGCATTTTATAACAAAAAAAAGTTTTTTTTAAAAAGAGACGAATTTTCTATGAAACAGTTCAATTTCTTAACACGAAAATATTAATTTTTAACGAAATACATCAATTTTCTATAAAAAAAGACGAATTTTCAACGAAATAGTGACATCAACCAAAGAGATGAATTTTTTAAATAAAATGATAAATCTTTAATAAAAAAAAATGAATTTTTAAGTTAGTGGGCTAATCCTCGATCAAAAAGGATTAATTTTCATTTAGTTGCATTTTTAACCGGAGAAGAAAATTTTCAACAAGAGTGGAATCCTCAACAAAAACAGATAAATTTTCAAACCAAAATACGAATTTATAAACAAATAGTTTAATTCTTATCCTAAAAAGATTTTTGGCTTATGAAAGAAAAAAAAATTCATCCAAATTATTATTTTAGGGGATAAATAATTTAACATACAAAATAAAAAAGTTTAATAAAAATTTCTTTTTTAAGTTTATTTGTTCATTTTTATAGTTAAATAGATATATAATTTTCATAAAATTCTTGAGAAAATTAAAATTTTTGTTGAATGTTTTAGATATGTCAAAAAAGCATAATTGTATATTTTTCCGGATTTCAAAAATTTTTAGAAAAAAATCGAGTTAGTTTAGAAAATATAGAAGTTTAAAAGATAAATATCTCTTAAACTGACTCGAAATATTCTTAAAATTTTGAAAAATAATTCAAAATTTAAAAAATTGCCTTCAAATCTTTCAAATATTTTCGAAATTTGTAAAAATATTTTGAAACGTTCTGACATCTTTTTAAATATACTTTAAAAATTAAATTTTCTAAATAAAAAATATAAAATTTTTCCAGTAATCTCAAGAAAGTATTTTATTTTCTTGAAGCCTTTCAAACTTATTAAAATACTTTGAAATTGTTTTCGAAATCTTCAAACATTTACATTTTGTTTAAAATTTTTGTAAATTTCCTCAAATTATTCATTAATAATTTACAAAACACTTGAGCTTCTAAATGTCTTTTAAAATTATTCGAATTTTTCCAAAAATTTTCTTAAAATTCTAAAAAATAAAGAAAATTATCTTCAAATCTTTCAGATTCTGTTTTGATGATTTTGAAAATCTCTTCAAATGGTTTAAAGTATTTTTAAATATTCTCTTTGAATTAATTGAAAAAAATTAATAATCAGTTAAAAGTATTCTATGAATTTTCGAGAAATATTTTTCGTTATCGTGAAACTTTTTAAAATGCTTAAGAAGCTTTAAAAGTTGTATTTTTAAATATTCAAAAATTTACATTTCTTTATCTTAAATTTTTTTAAGTTTTTAATTAATTTTTAATCTTCTAAAAAATTCTAAATATCTATTAAACTTACTCGAATTTCGTTGTAAAACGTTGTAATCTTGCTAATCGAACATTTTTGTTTTAAAATCGTCCATATTCTTTTTCGAAATTTTAGGAAACAATTTAAGATTTTTTTAAATCTTAGTTAATTTTCTCTTAAAATGCATTTTTAAAACCAAATAATCAGCATACATTTTTCCAAGAATTTTAAGTAATTTTTTTATTATCATAAAACCTTTTAAAATCTTTAAGAAGATTCCAAATTTTCCAAAATGTACGTTTTTATAACTTTTTAAAAATGTTTTTAAGTTTTAAATTAATTTTGATTTTATTTAAAACTTCTAAATGTCTCTAAAATTTGATGTAATTTTTTATAAAACTTCGTAATCTTGCTAATTGAACATTTTTTGCTTTACAATCATCCGTTTTTTTTTTTTGAAATTGTAGGAAATAGTTTAAAATGTTTTGAAATCTCTGTCAATTTTCTCTTAGAATTTATTTTTTAAGATAAAAAATCAGTATGAATTTTCCCATGAATTTTAAGAAATATTGTCATTCTCTTGAAATATTTTTAAATTATGAAAAAGCTTATTTTTTTAGAAATCTTCAAAAATCCACACATTTCATTTTTTACGTCAAAGTGTTGGACATTTTTGATTATTATTGTTATTGAATATATTATTTAAATAACCTTACATTCCTCATAAACCTAAAGTTTGTCATCTTTCTTTTTTAAAAACACGAAATAGAAGGACAACTCCAACCAATCATAAATACGGGTTTCTCGACAACAATAGTTTCAAATTGTTTCGAGTAATTTCGAGATGGTTTCTAGAAATAATTAAAAATAGCGCAATGCGCTTTTTAATAATTGGGCAAGTAGCAAAAGCGCCCTACGCGCGCGCATGCATGTTTTTAGAAATTTCGAAAGACACTTAATTTTGTGGATCAAGAATAACAGTTTTCAAAAATAAAAGACGGCTTTATACTTAAACGTTTAATTTTTTGTCCCTTATAACAGCCGGGTGTCCCTCATAGTTCTACTCGGAAAATCTGGAATTGTCAGGGAATTTTTGTTAAGTCATGTAATTTTTGAGAGCGTGCTCAATTTTTTTTTTAAATAGCGGTATAAAACTGAAAAGCAATGATTCTTTATTTGTAAAAGCAGCTTCATATAACTATAACGAACTATTTTGTTGAAACTCCGTTTTTTCTTGGTTGAAAATAATTTTTTTAAAGGAAAATTTAACTGTTACTATATTATTGGTTGAAAATTGATCGCTTTTGGTTGAAAATGAATGTTTTTTGGTAGAAAATTAAACTTCTTTGTCGCAAATTCATCTTTTTTATTGAAAATTAAACAGTTTTTTAGCATTTCTTTATCTTCCTTGACTGAAAAATCTATATTAGTTAAAAATTGAACTCATGTTAAAAAGTCCTCTTTTTCGGTTGAATCCAACTATTTTTGATTGAAAATTAAAATATCTTTTGGTTGAAATATAAATACTACACTTTTCGTTCAGGACTCATCTGTTTTGGAATGAAAATTTAATTACTTGGTTGAAAGTTGAACTCTTTTGTTAAGAATTATTTTTGTTTGGTAAATGATTTATAAATTAAATTTAAAATTTATCTCCTTGGTCGAAAAATAAGATATTTTGTTGAAAATTCATTTTTTCTTTGGCTGCATATTAATCTTCTATACCAAAAATTTAACTGTTTCAGTTGAAAGTTTAACCATTGTGTTGGAAAATTGTTGTTTTTTCTAGAAAATTAATTTTTTTATACCGAAAATGTAACTATTTCAGTTGAATATTCCATCATTTTAGTTAAAAATTCATCTCTTTAGTTGAATATTATTATTTTTAACTAAAAATTTAACTGTTCAATTTTTGTGAAAAAATTATATTTTGTACTTGAAAATTCATCTGTTTTAGTAGCAATTAGTCTTCTTGCTTAAAAATTATTATTTTGGTTGAAAATTCAAATATTCTAGTTAAAGATTCACCATTTTAGTTAAAAATAAATCTTTTTGGTTTAAAATTTCACGATTTGAAATAAAGATTCATAATTTATTTGAAATATCATCACTTAGTTTAAAAATGTAACTATTAACTTCAAAATTACTTTTTTTTTTTTGGTTGAAGATTATTTTTTTTAACTTGACAATTCATCTTTTTTAGTTGAAAATTGATGTATTTTGACGAAAATTCATCTTTTTTATTTAAAATGCAACTGTTCGAGGTGAAGATTCATAATTTTACCTGAAAAGTCATCATTTTTGTTCAAAATTAATTTTTTTCACTGGCAGTTTAACTATTTCATTTTTGGTTCAAAATTGATCTTTATTAATTCAAAATTTAAGTATTTGTTAAAAATTTGTCTTTTTTAGTTGAAAATTTAATTATTTGGTTGAGAATTTATATCTTCCAATGAAAAAATATATTTTTGGAGGAAAATTATTTTCTTGGTTAAAAATTCATCTTTTTGGTCGAAAATTCAAGTATTCCAGTTAAATATTCATCATTTTAGTTGAAAATTGATTTTTTTGATTGAAAATAAAACTACTTGGTTAAAATTTAGATTTTTATTCAAAGCTCATCTTTTTAAATTTAAAATTCAACAATTTGGTTAAAAATTAATCTTCTTTAGTTCAAAATTCAACTATCTGGTTAAGAATTCATATATTTTGTTAAAAAATCGTCTCTTTGTTTATAAAATTTATTTTTTCGGACGACAATTCAGCTATATTTGGTTGAAAATTCATCTATCTTATCCAAAAGGCAACATTTTTATTGAAAAGTTAGGAACCTGAAGCGTTTTAAATTGAATTTAATACAGTACCTAAATTAATTTTACCTAAACGCTCTGAATTTCAAGTGTAAGAAGATAAAATAAAAACTTGTTTGAATTATTATACAAATTCATGGACCTTAAAAACTGAAAAAAATTATTTATAATAAACTCGAGAATGTAACAAAATTTTCAGAGTTTTCAATAAATGGACGTTTTATATTTTTAAGTAAATATGATATTTTTTCAAACGGAAAACATAAAATTTTGTTTTTTATAGTTTCGAAGACCTTTGTTCCACTGAATATTATTATTAAATTATGAATATATGATTTGGGTAAATAAATGATATTTTGAGCCAAAAAAGATTGTAATTTTTAATTTAAATAAAATGTTAAATTTATGCTAAATAGACCATTTTTTTAATAAAATAGCAGAGATCCTCCGCCAAAAAAATTAATTTTTACTCGTTTTAGTTTAAACCAAAAAAGATGATTTTTTCAAAAAGAGAGGTATTTTCTAAAAAACAGTTTAATTTATTAACGTGGAAATATGAATTTTTAAAGAAATAGATCAATTTTTTACCAAAAAAGACGAATCTATAACACAATATTGACATTGTCAACAAAAGACATGATTTTTTAACTAAAATTATGAATCTTTAATAAGAAAACAATGCATTTTTGATAAAGTAGTTGAATCCTCAACCAAAAAAGATTAATTTTCATTCAGATGCTTTTTAACTGAAAAAGACGAATTTTCAACAAAATATTGTAAATCGCAACCGAAACAGATAAATTTTCAAGCCAGCAAGACGAATTTTCAACGAAATCGTTCAATTTTTAACCAAGAAAAGTTTTTCAGCCAAGAAAGAAAAAATGTCTATCCAAATTATAATTTGACAGGAAAAATGGTTTTGAATACAAAATACAAACTTCGAATAAATATTTCTTTTTCAGGTTTATTTATTCACTTGTTGTTAAGTTTATAAAAATATCCTTTTCGTAAGATTCTTGGGAAAATTCAAAAAGAGTTTTGAAGATTTCAAATATCTCGAAAAAGTATAACTTTTTTATTTTACAGGATTTTGAAATTTTTTTAGAAAATTTCGAGTCAGTTTAAAAGATATGTAGGACTTTTAGAAGCTTTTAAAATAAATATATTTTACACTGACTATATTGTATACTATATTTGTGACTATATTTGTAGAAATCTTTTTAAATGTTTTAAAACCTTTCAAATTTTCTCTACAAATTAATTTTTTTATATAAACAAACATTACAAATTTTCTCAGGAATCTCAAGAAAAGTTTTTGGTTTTCTTGGAGTCTTTCACACTTCTTAAAAAACTTAAAAAAATGTATTCAAAATCTTTAAAAAATTGACATTTTGTTTTGAATTTTTGTGAAACTTTTCAAATTTTAAATTATTTTTTAATCTTTTCCAAAACATTTAAATCGTCTAAATACCTTTTAAAATTATTTGAACTTTTCCACATTTTTTTTTAATTCTGAAAAAAATAAAAAATGCTTTAAAATCGTCCAGATTCTGTTTTGATAATTTTAAAAATCATTCGAAATGTTTTGAAATCTTTGTCAATTTTATTTTAAAATTAATTTTTAAAAATAAAAAATCATTTTAATTATACCACGAATTTCAAGAGTTTTTTTATAATCGTGAAACCTTTCAAAATCCTTCAGAAGTTTCAAACTTTTTATTTCGAAATATTCATGAATGTGAATTTTCAAAATTTTTTTGGAATATTTTTATGTTTTTAATTTATTTTGAATCTTTTAAAAACTGCTAAGTATCTCTCAAACTTACTCGAATTTTTTCACAAAACTTTCTAATCTTGCTAACAGAAAATTTTTGCTTCAAAATCGTCCACATTCTCTTTAGAAAATTTAAAAAATAATTTAAGATATTTTGAAATATTTTTTAATTTTTTCTTAAAATTTATTTTTCAAAATAAATAAACAGTTTAAATTTTTCCAGGAATTTTAAGAATTTTTTTTATTATCGTGAAACCTATCAAAATCTTTAAGAAGTTTCAAAATTTTTATTTCCAAATATTCAAAGACGTAAGTTTTTTCTTACCTTTTTGAAATGATTTCAAGTTTTAAATTAATTTCAAATCTTTTTAAAACTTCTAAATGTCTTCTAGACTCGATAGAATGTTTTATAAAATTTTTCAATCTTTGATAATTGGAAAATTTGACTTGAAAATCGTCTATATTCTTGAAATAATTTTAAATGCTTTGAAACATTTGTCAATTTTGCCTCAAAATTTTTTTTTTCTTAATAAGAAATAGTTTAAATTTTCCCAGGAATTTCAAGAATTTTTTTTATTATTGTGAAACATTTCAAATTGTCCAAGAAGCTTTAAATTTTTTATTTCCAAATATTAAAAAATTTACGTTTTTTCTAACCTTTTGGAAATGTTTCAAGCTTTAAATTAATTTTAAATCTCTCGAAAACTTCTAAATGTCTCTTAAAATTGATCGAATGTTTGATAAAACTTTGTGATATTGCTAATGGAAAATTTTTACTTTAAAATCGTCCATATTCTTTTTCGAAATTTTAGGAAATAATTTTAAATGTTTTGAAATCTTTGTTAGTTTTCCCTTAAATTTTATTTTTTGAAATAAAGAATCAGTTTAAATTTTCCTAGGAATTTTAAGAATTTTTTTTTCATTCTGTTGAAACACTTGAAAATTCTTAAAAAGCTTCTTTTTTTAGAATTCTTCAAAAATGTACACATTAGATGTTTTAGATCAAAGTGCTGGGCACACTTGTTCCATTGATTATTATTATTATTATTATTATTATTATCATTCAATATGTTATTTAGGTAACTTTATATTTTTTATAAACTTGAAATTTGCAGATTTTCTTAAGGGAAAAAAGAAACAACAGCTTTATCCAATCATGAACGCGGGTTTCCCGACAAGAATAGTTTTAAATTGTTTCGAGTAATTTCTAGATGGTTTCGAAAAAAATCGAAAATGGGGCCATGCGCTTTTTAATTATGGGATACTAATTTCTCGTGTTATATATGGATTTTTTTCAGGGTGTGTGTGAAAAGACAATTCAGGACGTGGTGGAAAGATTCTGGGACATCATCGAAGACATCAACATCAATAAAGTTATACGTTTCTTAAAGGACAACATAGTTGGTGCCGTGATAATCAGCACTGCCTTAGTGTGGATTCCAACAAGTTGTGTAATAAGTTACATTGATCACAGAAGAGTAAAGGAAAACGAGAAGAAGTGGCGCTGGAAAAATACCGATGAACTCATTCATCCTGAAGAACGAAGACAAGTTGTGTATGTTGGTGTACCACGTCGAGTGCAACACGTAACTCAGCAATCTTAATTTTTAATGTGCTGATATGAGAAACTAGTCACGCAACGTAAACAATATTTATTAACTGTTAATGCCAGCTTTTAATATTGATTTTATACGTCTACCTGAGAATTCACGGTAGAATTTTATTGACAGTTACCAATAGGTTTACTAATTTAATAATTTAATATTTTAATATATTATCCCAGACAGCACACCTCCCGAAAAAACATGTTTTTTTTTAGGACTTGTTTCACCTAAATTTGATGAAGAATGTACTATTTTTAACATAAACAGTATTAATTAAAAAAGGCAATGAAAAATTTATACTTTTATAGAATTTTGTTAAATCATGTTTGAGAGTGTCAAAAGATTTTATTTTTCATTTTTCCCATAATATATGAGAAACAATAAGTTATTTAAAAAAAATGAAAAAGTAAAATGAAATGATGTGTCACTTTTTAACATGACTAACATCATCAATCGCTCATACAAAATAAGAATTTCAAATAACTATTTATTTTATAGGTTTACTTGTTTATTTGTTTTTAAGCTTATGTAAGTATAATTTTCCTAAGATTCTTGGAAAAATTCAAAAATATTTTTGAAATCATCTATGTAATAGTTGATATTAAAATACAAACAGATTTTTGTTTTTATTCAAAAACATTTGAATTTATCCAAAAGACAAATTTTCAACAAAATAGTTGAATTCTCAACCAAAAAGTATTAATTTTTAACCAGCTGTATTTTTATTTTAAAAAATATTTTTCAAAAGTGACGAATTATCTGTGAAACAGTTACATTTTTTAACCTGAAAATATGCATTTTCAACAAAAAAGTTCATTTTTAACCAAATAGTTGAATTTTGATCCAAATACATAAATTTTCTACTAAGAAGATTAATTTTGCACTAAAAATGATTAATTTTAAACTTAAGTTATGAATCTTTAACCAAAAAATGACTTTTTGACAAATTATTTCAACTTTGAACCAAGTAGTTGAATGTTTAATCAAGAAAAAATTCGTAACAAAAAATATATTAATTGATTTTTCAATCAAAAAAGATTTTAATTTTAATTAAAAAACAGTTTAATTCACAAAAAACGAATTTTAAACAAAACGAAAAAAAAGACGAAACGAACTTTCGCCAATATAGTTGAATCCACTACCAACACATATTTTTGTTTTATACCAAACAGTTGCAATATTCATAATAAAGGTGAAATTTCTACAAAAAGCGCTGCATTTTTAAACCAAAAAGATGCATTTCCTATGAAAGTTTTGAATTTTCAACCAAAATATTTTTCAGTCGAGAAAGAAAAAACTTTCAGACAAAATATAATTGTAAGGGAAAAATCATTTTTAATACGAAATAAAAATTTCGAATAAGTATTAATTTTTCAAGTTTCTTTGTTTATTTGATTTAAAATTATATAAATATAATTTTCCTAGGTATCTCGAAAAAATTCAAAAAGATTTTTGAATATTTCAGATATTTTGAAAAAGTGGTTGGAAAATTTGTAAGAGTTTTTTTATTTAAAAATTTAAAAAGATATTTAAAACCTTTTCATGAGTTAAAACAATTTTTTAAATATTTGATATATTTCCTGAAAACTTTCAAAGTTTAAAAATATTTTTAACCTCTTTGAAATTTCTAAAATTCATAGATATCTTTCTAACTGACTTGAATTGTTTTTAAAATTGTCCTGAAATCATTAGGATTCTTTTTTAAACATTTCAAAAGTTATTTGTAATTTTTCAAATTTTCTAATCAGTTTGGACCTTTTTCAGAAACTTTTAAGTATCTTTTAAAAAAAATCGAATTTTTCCTAAAATTTTGAAAAACCTCTGAAAATATAAAAATATTTTCTTAAAATCTTCCAGATTCTTTTTTAACAATCTTAGAAATCTTTTGGATTTATTTTTAAATATTCACTTAAAATAAATTTTCTAAAAAAAGAATTTTTTAATTTTCCCAAAAATCTTAAGAACATTTTTTTATTCTCTTTAAACCTTTCAAAATTCTTTAAAAGTTTTTGACTTTGTTCCTCGAAATCTTTAAAAATCTACATTTTTTTCAATTTGTTGGAATCTTTTTAAGTTGAAAATTATTTTTGAATCTTTTCAAAACTTTTACAGTTTTGACATATATTTTGAAATAATTCAAAGTTTTCCTAAAATTTGTTTAAATTAAACAAAAATTTTAAAAATTGTCTTAAAAACTTCGAGACTCTTTTTTGACATGTTTTGAAATCTTCAAAGCTTAAATTTAATTTCTTAAAGTAAAACCTAAATAATTTCAAATTTTTCCAAAAATCTTATTGCCGGTACGAAAATGTTAAGAACAGAATTATTTCCCAGTGTTAAAAAACCTTTACAATTTAAATGTTCTCTTTTATCAATTAGGATTAGAAACATTTAGAAATAAATTTTATCAAATAAAATTACCTATTTGGAAATTGCGATTTACAAAATTCCATAAAATTAATTTCGTTCCATCAATTTTATTAGATAGGATTTTATGACATTTTCGTGAAATTTTATAAAATTATACATTTTTCACTGGATTTTTTAATTAATACTATTTTAGTAAAAATAATACATCGTTTGTCAAGTTCACGGAAATATTAATTAATTTTTTTTAATAAAGAAATTCTGGTGGACATGAACATATGTTTTTAACTTTTCCTCTTGGACCAAGTCCCAAGAAAAGGCCAGGTTTTTTTCGGAAAGCGTGGTATGAACTATCCAGGTGCTCGAAACTAATTTTTTTTTCTAATATCACATTGGAAAATTATATTTTTGTTTATGTTGCTCTTCTAATTTAAAATGCAGTGTATTAACATTTTTTTAAATGTTTAGATTTTAATTTTTGTATAATTTTGAAATGTGATGTTCAGGCTGCATTTAATTGGTATTTCTAAGAACATTCCAAATGTTAACCTTGTTTTTTTTAGATAAGTTTTCTTTACCTTTATTATTACTTTTCCTATTTACATTTCTTTGGCAATGACCCAGTCAAAAATTTTTCTCTTTTAATTTATTAAAGCTTGTACTTAGTTTTATTTTTTTCCAAGCCAAAGTATTTTTTACATAAATAATTACGTAAAGACGTGAGAATGACAATTGGATAATAATTAAGTTTTCGCATTTCTCTTTTTAACGATTTCAAGTAATTTAGAAAATTATTTATCAGTACATATTAAAAATATGTAAAAATAATTTTTCCTCTCACTGTATAAAATGAGTTTTCAAAATTTGATTATGAGAACTGGATAAAGAGCATTTTGTATTTCCCCTCCCACAAAGGAAAAATGTTTTCCCAGTTTTTTTTAGAGTTCTTGAGAAACAAATGCTTTTATAATTTACTAAAAATTTTATACTGTAAATCTATCGCAGAAAACTTTTTTTTCATCTTGTAAAATTTCATTTTTGGCACTTATCAAGTTATTATTTTTATGCCTTCACATGTATTTTGGATTTATTGTTCACCTCCATTTATTTATATTGTACACTATCAGTGTAGAAGGCTCAAAATTTGAAGTATTTTTATGATACAATTTTATAATTATAACGGTAATTATTACAGTTAGTATTATTGTGCAAATACAAGTTACGTAATCCTTGCCAGAGTAATTAATTCAGAAAAGAGCTTTATTTTATTCCTGACAAAGCGAACAAAAACCAATGAAACAATTACCGTAGGATTATTAAAAAGAAAAGAAAAGTCGTATAAATAACGTCATAATTAGGAGAGGCTTAACAAAGCAATACTAACTGACTTTAATTTTTATTTTATTAAATTATTTAATGTAATTTTGCCAAAATGTATTTATAATTTTTGTTTTTTACTGAATAAATGTCCATCAATTGAAAGAATACCTCTGTTGTACCTTTATTTACATTTACGTGGTGCTAATCTCTACAATTTGACCTCATTAAATCCTTAACACTAATTTTTTATGGCTCATAGCAAATATTCTTTTGTCAAACAAATATTCTTTTGTGAAACAAATATTCTTTCGATTTTTTACAATTGTTTGAAGATTACTTGCAAAATATCAAAAATTAAAAGATATTTTTCTTCAAAATAAACTATTTTCTGAACGAGCGTCGATATTAGGGATTTTGTTTTTTTCGACGTTGAGGTCTTGCTCTTTCAACTGACAAAAAAAAAGATAAATAAATTCAAATATTTAGCCGAAAGTAGAACTACTTTGTTAAAAATTTATTTAGTTGATGATTCATCATTTTAGTTGAAAAACCTTTTTTGTTCAAAGCTGAACTATGATGGTAAAAATTATTATTTTTTTGGTTGAAAATTAATTTTTGTAACTGAAAATTTAACTATTTTTCTTAAAGTGGAGAATTCATCTGTTTGAGTTGAAAATTAAACTATTTTGTTGAAAATTCATTTTGAGCTTTTTTACATAATTTTTTTCAATGTGTCGCAATGATTTACCAACAACGAAACTTAAGAGATACTGCAGCCCAAATTAAAAAAAGGGCCCCGATTTTGTCACTTTTCTATATTTAAAAATTTGTTGGAATCAATTGAAAGAGCCAGAATTTCTACGTCGAATAAAAAAAGAAAAAAATCTTCTCAGTTTCTGAGACTTCGTAGGTAATCTTTGAATGATTGTAACAAATAAAAAAAATTGTTTGAACAAACTGTGAAATACGTATTCCTTTATTTTCACCATAGAATTATATTTAAATATGAAATCATCCTGAATGATTCTGACACCATAACTGGATGTCTCTGCATGATTTTAAATGAAATTGGTCATTTTTTTTCTTTTCTTTTTTTTTTTTTTGATAATCTTTTTTCCGAGAAATTAGGCTAACATTCATTAAAAGCGCAACGTCTACAAAAATTTGATAAAAAGCGGTAAGAAAAGAGTTCTGTCGAAAACAAAACTTTTTATGACAATTTTTTAATGTGTGAAATTTTTGTTTATGAGGAAAAATCTACAAATGAGACAATTAGTAATAATACAATTGACATTTTTATAGTATAATTGAATATTATTATTCAAGTGCTATTTTTGGGGGCTATTATTGAGGCTTAAAGTATAAAGTTATGTAATAATTAGAAATTAAAGCGGTGAAGTAAATCACGTGTTATAATAAATATTATTGATTTACCTATGGGCTGTTCTAAGATTATCTAAAAATCATACATTCATAATATTTAAAAGCATTTCCTAATTTTAAAGGCATCGAATGATCTATAGCTAAGAATCATAATATACAATTTATCTGCAGTCAATACAGTTACGGAAATATCGTTCGATTTATTGCGAACACATCAACATTTTTTGTATCGATAAGCCAGACGGGTAAGTAGTTATAGTTTTAATTAACAACGGTCCATTCGGGAATCACCATTAATTACGGAAAATGTTATATTTGTTACTCAATATAACAAAATATATTAAATATTTTCACCGTAAACGAGGTTTCGCGTGTTTTCAAAAGATTACAAATATTTCAAGAGATTTTATAAGATTTCGAAATTCTTTATGAAATTTTATGAGATTTTTATGGTATTTTAAAGGTTTTAAGCGATTTCAGAATTTTTAGTTTTTAAATTTACTGTTCAAAAAAATTACTGGTGCCGACAATTTTTTTTAAAAAGCAAATATTTTGAGTATTCCGAAGGAGCTCTCAGTCATTTTAGGTTAAGGCCATATGATTTTAGAGTTATTTTGTCATTTTTGGCAGCTTTTTGAACGCCCTACAAGATTGTTGTAATGACTTTTTGAATTTTCTTGAAAAATCGAAAATTTAAATTTTGATCGCACAAAAAAATAATGAAAAATTCAATTTTGCGGTCAAACTATACAAGGTACAAAAAATGATGATTCAACAAAAATTGTGCATCCAAAAAAGATTTACAAATTCGTTATTAATAACTTTTTTTATAGGAAACGTAGTTTTTGTTTTATTTGTAAAAGACAACATTAAAAATAAAAACATTAAATTTTCGGACAAACGATACAAGGTGCCAGCAATATTAGTGGATGAATTTATTTACCCACAAAGAGCTATAAATTTGCTATTGATTATTTTTTGATGAAACGCGAAGATTTTGTTTTATTCGTAAAAAAACATTGAATTTTTGGATAATCAATACATGGTACGAAAAAAATTAATGAATAAAAGTTAGTCACCCAAAGAGGAGCTACAAATTTATTGCTAATTATTATCTTATAGGACGCGTACTTTTTGTTTTATTTGTAAAAACTGATATACATCTTCAATATATAAAAAGGGAGAGCTGAGAATACCGAATCTTGAGAAATACTATTTGTGATCTCACAAATATTAGTTTCACAGATTTGAATTCCCAACTCTCACCTCGACGAGCCTTGCTTTTCCTCAGACACATTATTATTAGACGCGCGTCCCAAA
>JAUELO010000330.1:2317176-2331176 GCA_032357855.1 Amphibolips quercusostensackenii
AATAAAGATAATGGGGTCTCAACATTACAAAATATTTTGGGTCTCAACTATAAAAGGTATCGGGGTCCCAATATTACGAAATGTTTTGGGTTTTAACTGCAAAAGGTATCGGGGTTTCAACATTATTAAAGATATTGAGTCTCAATATTATAAAATATTTTGGGTTTCAACTATAAAAGATATCAGGGTCTCAGTATTATTTAAGAAGTTGGGTTTCAACATTAATAAAGATAATGGGGTCTCAACATTACAAAATATTTTGGGTCTCAACTATAAAAGGTATCGGGGTCCCAATATTACAAAATGTTTTGGGTTTTAACTGCAAAAGGTATCGGGGTTTGAACATTATTAAAGATATTGAGTCTCAATATTACAAAATATTTTGGTTCTTAGCAATAGAAGGTGTCGGGGTGTCAACATTATTAAAGATATTGAGTCTCAATATTATAAAATATTTTGGGTCTCAACTATAAAACTTATAATATGGTCTTAACATTTGTAAAGATATTGGGTCTCAACATTATTAAAGACACTGGGTTTTCAACATTGCAAAATACATTGGGTCTCAACTATAAAAGGTATCGGGGTCGCAACATTATTAAAGATATTAAGAATTCAACTATTTGGGGAAAATTTATGAATTTTGTTAAAAAATCGACTTTTTTAGTAGAAAATTAATCTGCTGGGTTGAAGAAATCAACTATTTTGTTAAAAATTCTTCTTTTTTTCATTACAATATAATTTCTTTTAATGATAATTAAACTATTGATTTCTTTATTAAAAATTGACATTTTTTAATTAAAAATTTAAATATTTGTTTAAAAATTAATCTTTTTGGTGGAAAATGTATTTGTTCAAGATTCACCATCTTCATTAAAAATGCATGTCTTTAGTTTAACATTTAATTACTTTGTTGAAAATATGCTTTTTTGTTGAAATTTAATTTATTTATAACTAAAGATTTAATTATTCGGTTTCCGGTTAGAAACTCATCTTTTTTAGTTTAAAGTTCATAAATTTTGTTAAAAATTCTACTTTTTTGGTAGAAAATTTATCTTCTTCGTATAAAATTCATTAGCTTAAGTGAAGATTCATCACCTTAGTTGAAAGTTTATGTCTTTGGTTGCAAATTTAACTATTTTGTTAAAAATGCGTTTTTTTATTGACTTAATTTTTTTATGACTGAATATTAGATTACATTTTTCATTGAAAACTTATTTTTTTGGTTGAGAATTCTACTATTTGGTGAAAGTTCATGAATTTTGTTAAAATTTCTACTTTTTTGGTAAAAAATTAATATTCTTGGTTTAAGAATTTATGTATTTTGTTAAAAATTCTTCTTTTTCTTCGTTATAGTATATTTTTTCTTAATGATAATTTTAATTTATTCAATTTTTTGTGGAAAATTGATTTTCTTCAGATGAAAATTCAACTATTTGATTAAAAATCAATCTTCTTGATTAAAAATCAATCTTCTTGGTTAAAAATTCTACATTTTTGTTGAAAAAATAACTATTCCATTTTTGGATAAGTGTTCAAAAATGTGCTTGAAAATTTATGTATTTTGCTAAAAAATCACCTTTTTTGGTAGAAAATTAATCTTCTTGGCGGAAGATGAACTATTTTGGTAAAAGATTTGTAAACTAAGTTTAAAACATTCATACCTTTGGTTAAAAATTTAACTATCTTGTGGAAAATTCGTTTTTTTGTTGTTGAAATTTAATCTTTTTATGGCTGAAAATTCAACTATTCCATTATAACTATTATGTTAAAGAAATTTTTTTTTGTTTACTTATAGTTTTTTAAAAATAATAATTGATCTGTTCTATTTTCTGTTGAAAATTGATTTTTTTTAGTTAAAAATTAAACTATTTGATTAAAAATTCATGTTTTTGGTTGAAAAAATAACTATTTGGATCAAAATTAATTCATTTTCTTGAAAATGGAATACTTTTACTGGAACAGATCGAATTTTTGCTGAGCATTCCTTCAAGTTGTAACACCTTTTGATTTTTTAAGTAAAAATTGTTCTTACGTCAGATTTTCCAATTTACCCCCCCCCCCCCCCACCATCTTGCGTCGTTTATCAATGACCCCTGATTTTATTTTACAAGTTAGATTTCAAATAAGTCTTTTTTTTTAATTCGTTCTTTAAAGATTTATTTGGACTTTTTGTATATTTAAATAAATTTAATTGAGAGGGATCGAATTTCGACTTTTTATAAACATGATAGAAACATCAGTACCAACCAGTACGACTGTTTTATGAATAATTTTGAGTGCGAAATGAATAGACTTACAAGAAAAATTGGGTCATTATTCAGACAATTTGAATTTGATATCAGCTTTTTATCAAAATAAAAAAAAAATCTTATTACAAACTACAGACAATTTTAAGCCGATGAACAAAAATAATACACTACTTTATTAATATAACTGCAACTTAAAAAAAGAATATAGTAAACAATATCCTTTATTTAAAGTAATGAATTTATATATAAACTTTTACATTTTTATTCAAATTGTAAATGTACTCGACTTCATGAAAAGAAAAGATCCACTGAAAACATGATGTGTGGAATTTTTTCAAAATTCCAGTAACCTCCAGTTGATAATAATTATCGAAAACTAAAAAAACATCAGAAAATGTGGGCAAAATAAAATCGCACTAGACTTCAATCTCATAAATCTGCCAGATGCTATATATTATATCAAACATTATCAAATTCGTAACGCTCTTTTTATAAACTTATAAAGTACAGAAAATTATTCTACTTTGAAACCTTAAAATAGACGATTTCCCTGAACATTTTTCTTGTTATTCAGCAGAATCTTTTCCTGTCTGATCTTCTCTTCCTTAAACGCTTCGGTATTTGCCTTCCGTTCAATCCTCCTTTCTTTCCTGTATTCTTTCAGAGCCTTTTTTCTCTCTCTTCTCTCCTCTGGCGTTTCATCCTTGGGCCTGATACTCAGTACACTTACAACTGACCTCATAGTTTCTGCGACCGATTGCGGTCCCCTCTGAATT
The DNA here is from genome assembly GCA_032357855.1 of Amphibolips quercusostensackenii. Taxonomy (NCBI): domain Eukaryota; kingdom Metazoa; phylum Arthropoda; class Insecta; order Hymenoptera; family Cynipidae; genus Amphibolips; species Amphibolips quercusostensackenii. Next base: position 2,320,205 of record JAUELO010000330.1, read on the forward strand.
TCTTTCTCTTTCATCGAATCAAACTGAGCTAAACTCTTGGCAGTTAATTTCCCAGAACCCAATACATCCTTTGGAATTCCAGTTCTGGAATCAATTTTTATTCTGCCCGGACCTTTTGGTTCGTTGATAATTTTCGGATGGTTGTAGATGTTACTGTAAGTACTCAAAATACTTTCACAGTCCCATTTGTCCCTCTCTCGAGCTTCTACGACAAGTTTCGTGAGATCCGGCTCGTCATCGGAATTTGGATTTTCCTGTTCAATCAGCTTCAATCGGTCCTTCATCAACTTTGCGATGTCTTTAGTCTCGCTTTGCTGAAATATGGATTATAACAACATTAGGCCTAAGAATCAAGGATTAGTTATGAAATATATGCTGTATAAATTGAAACTTACGAATTCCTTTTGCTCTTTCTTAGCTTTCTCTACGTGCTGGAGCAATTTATCAACATCTGTGTCGCAGTCGCCTTCAATTTCTTCACAATCGAGTGCACCAATCTCATTATCATCGTATTGCGCGTACAGCTGTTTGGAATTAAAAAGATAATTTCAAATTACAAATTGTGTTAGCAAGTATCTTAAATATAGGATTATTACAGAAGTCGGATTTCAAAATTCTAGGACACTTCTGGGTAGGGTGACCAGATGGCTTCATCAGAAAATCAGGACATTATCCCACTTCTCACCCCCTTTAGCCTCTTATTAACCCCACCACTAATAATACATTTTTTTCAGGTTGAGTTTTCTACCAAAAAAGATTAATTTTTAACAAAATACATACACTGTCAACAAAACAGTTAAATTTTTAACCGAAGTAATGAATTTTCAACTAAAATGTGAAATCCTTAACCAAAAAATTAATTATCAACCAAGAAGATTGTTTTTCTATCAACTAGGAAGAATTTTCACAAAATACATGAATTTTCTACTAAAAAAGATACATTTTCAACCAAACACGGAGTAGTTACATTTTTGGTAAAAAAAATTTGCAGCCAAATAAAAAGGATTATGAACAAAACATTAAAATTTTTAATCAATGAAATAAATTTTTAACTATAATTATGAATCTTTAATTACAAAAAAAAAAATTAGTTTTTAACCAAATAGTTCAATTTTCGACCAAAAGATGAATTTTCATCCATAGAGATTAACGTTCTGCCAAAAAAGATGCAACTTAACAAAATATATCAATTTTCAATGAAAAAAAAAACCCAAAAAAAATTGAATTAGTTATATTTCCAGTTAAAAAATTAATTTTGGACCACGAAATAGATCAATTTTTAACCAAAGAAATAAATTTTCAACCATAAGATGAACTTTCTACCAAAAAAGACGAATTTTCAACAAAATAGTTGAATTTTTAACCGAAGAAATGAATTTTCAACTAAAATGAGGAATCTTTAACCAAAAAAATTAATGTTCAACGCCAGAAAATTGTTTTTTTTATCAAAAAAGACGAATTTTCAACAAAATACACGAATTTTCAACTAAAAAAGATAAATTTCTAACCAAACATGGAGTAGTTAAACTTTAGGTAAAAAAATTAATTTTCAACTAAATAAAAAAGGGTTATCAACAAAACATTAAAATTTTTAACTAATGAAATTAATTTTAAACAATAATTATGAATCTTAAATTTAAAAAATAATTTTCAACCAAATAGTTGAATTTTCGACCAGAAGATGAATTTTCATCCATAGAGATTAACATTTTGCAAAAAAAGATGCAACTTAACAAAATATATGAATTTTTAACAAAAAAAACTCAACTCAAAATAGAATTAGTTATATTTCCAGTTAAAAAATTAATTTTGGACCACGAAATAGTTAAATTTTTAAACAAAGTAATGAATTTTCAACCATAAAGATTAACTTTCTACAAAAAAAGACAAATTTTCAACAAAATAGTTAAATTTTTAACCGAAGAAATGAATTTTCAACTAAAACGAGGAATCTTTAACCAACAAAATTAATTTTTAAGCCCAGAAAATTGTTTTTCTATCAAAAAAGACGAATTTTCAACAAAATACATGAATTTTCAACTAAATAGATAAATTTTCAACCAAACACGGAGTAGTTAAATTTTGGCTGAAAAAATTAATTTTTATATGCACAAAAAAGGATTATCAACAAAACATTAAAAGTTTTAACCAACGAAATGGATTTTTTAATCCATAAAGATTAACTTTCTACAAAAAAGACGAATTTTTAACAAAATACATTAATTTTCACCAAATAGTTCAATTTTCAATTAAAAAGAATAAGTTTTAACCAAAAATGGAATATGTAGTTGAACTTTCAGTCATAAAAAATTAAATTTCAACAAATAAAATGAATTTTATCCAAAATAGTTCAATTTTTAATCAAAGACATGAATTTTCAACTAAGATTATGAATTTCCAACCAAAATAATAAATTTTAAATCAAGATTCATTTTATACAAAATAGATGAATTTTCCAGAAAATGAATCAATTTTCTATGAAAGAGTTTTTCAAGCTAAATGGATTAACTTTATTTACAGTAAAAAATTAATTTTTAAAAAGATAACAAAATTTAACAAAATAGATAAATTCTCAACCAAGGAAATTAATTGGCAATCAAGAAGATAAATTTGCCACCAAAAAGATTAATATTCTACCACAAAAGGCAAATTTTCAACCAAATAAATGAATTTTCAACTACAGAAGATAAATTTGCAACCAAATATGGAGTAGTTAAATTTTCAGTAAATAAATTGAATTTCAAACAAGAACTGAATTTTTAATGAAATATTTAAATTTTTAACCAAACAAATGAATTTTCAGCCATAATAATAAATCTTCAAATAAAATAGAAAATTCATTTTAATCCAAAAAATTTAATTTTCGACCAAAAAGAACAATTTTTAACCACAAGGATTAATTTTCTACCAAAAAGATGCATTTTAACAAAATACATGAATTTTGAACAAAATAGTTAAACTTTTAACCATAAATAACATTTTTTTAACAAAATAGTTGAATTTTTAATAATAAAAAATCAATTTTCAACCAAGAAAATGAATTTTTCACCAAGAAGAATGATATTCTATCACAAAAGACGAATTTTCAACAAAATAATCGAATTTTCAACTACAGAAGATAAATTTGCAACCGAATACGGAGTGGTTAAACTTTCAGTAAATAAATTCCCACCAAAAACAGAATTTTTAATTAAATATTTTAATTTTTACCCAAAGAAATGAATTTTCAACTATAATGATAAATCTTTAAATAAAATAAAAAAATAATTTTGAACCAAATAGTTAAATTTTCGACCAAAAAGAATAATTTTTAACCACAAAGGTTAATTTTCTACTAAAGAAGATGCATTTTAAGAAAATACATGAATTTTAAACAAAATAGTTCAACTTTTAACCATTAAAAAAGAATTTCAACAAAATAGTTACATTTTCAATCAGAGGAATCAATTGTCAACCAAAAAGATAAATTTTTCACCAAGAAGAATAATATTCTACCACAAAAGACGAATTTTCAAACAAATAAATAAATTTTTAACTGCAGAAGATAAATTTGCAAACAAATATGAAGCAGTTAAACTTTCAGTAAATAAATGTCCACCAAAAACAAAACTTGTAATTAAATATTTAAATTTTTAACCAAAGAAATGAATTTTCAATTATAATGATGAATCTTCAAATAAAATAAGAAATTAATTTCGAACCAAATAGTTAATTTTTCGAACAAGAAGAACAATTTTTGAACACACAGATTAATTTTCTACCAAAAAAGATTCATTTTAACAAAATACATGAATTTTAAACGAAATAGTTAAAATTTTAACCATTAAAAAGAAATTCAACAAAATAGTTAAATTTTCAATCAAAGAAATCCATTGTCAACCAAAAAGATTAATTTTTCACCAAGAAGAATAATATTCTACCACAAAAGAAGAATTTTCAACCAAATAAATACATTTTCAACTACAGAAGATAAATTTTCAACCAAATATTAAGTGGTTACATTTTCAGTAAATAAATTAAATTTCGAACAAAAACAGCATTTTTAATGAAATATTTAAATTTTTAAACAAAGAAATAAATTTGCAATTATAATTATGAATCTTTAATTAAAAAAAAAAATTTGGAATTAAGTAGTAGAATTTTCGCACTAAAAAGATAACATTTCAACCACAAAGATTAATTCTTTACCCTAAAAATTAATTTTCTATCGAAAAGATGCATTTTCAACAAAATACATGAATTTTAAACAAAATAGTTAAATTTTTAACCAAAGAAATGAATTTCAACCAAGAAGATTCATTTTTTACCAGAAACTAAAAAAGATTTTCAATGTAAAATGAAATAGTTGTATTAACGGTTCAAAAAATTAATGTTAGCCATACAAAAAATGTCAACAAAATGCACGAATTTTCAACCAAATAGTTGAATTTCCAACTGGAAAAAAAAATTCAACCAAACACGAAATAGTTAAATTTTCAGTGAAAACAATTTATTTACAACCCAAAAAAAAAAAGAATTTTCAACTATAATGATGAATCTTCAATTTAAAAAAAAAATGAATTTTTAAACAGTTCAATTTTTGACCAAAAAGATGAATTCTCAATCATAAAGATTAACTCTCTACCAAAAAATACGAATTTTCAATAAAGCATGAATTTACAATCAAAAATAATACATTTTGAACCAACATGCAATACTTATATTTTTAGTTTAAAAGATTAGATTTTGACCAAAAAGAAACAAGTTTTTTAAAAAGAGTTCAATTTTTAACCAAAGAAATTCATTTTCAATAAAAGACATGAAATTGCAACTAAAAAAGATAAATTTTCAATCAAAAATGGAATAGCTACATTTTCAATTTAAAAATTAATCGTTTTTGAATTAAAATGATGAATTATTAACAAATTGGTTTAAAATATTGTGCTTTCTTAGCTAAACAATCGTTTTTGGTTTGCAATTAAAATATTTTGTTGAATACTCATCTTTTTAGGTTGGTGATTCATCTCTTTTTGTAAAAATGTATTTTTTTGGTCCAAAATGCAACTCTTTGGTTATCTCTAAATTGGAATCAGTTAAATTTTTTTACTGATATCAATTAGTGACTAAAATAGAGCTATAAATCAGCTATTTTTTTACAGATAAATGAGTAAAGCTTACTAATTTACAAGCTGAAATAGCTGCTTCATGACTAGAATTCAGTCACTGATTGAAATTGGTAAAAATTTTAACTGATTCAAATCTACAGGTTTGAAAATTAATCTGTTTTGGTTAAGGATGCAACTATTTTGTTGAAAATTCGTCTTTTTCGGTGGGATTCAACTGTTTTTGATTGAAAATTAAAATCTTTTTTGGTTCAAATATCAATTATTACATTTTTCGTTGAAAATTCATCTTTTTGGTTGAAAATTCCACTACATGACTAAAATATGGACTACTTTAATAAACCTTTATTATTATTTTTAATGTAACTATTTGTTGAAAATTCTACTATTTTGTAGAAAATTCGTCTTTTTGGCTAAACATGCAACCATTTGTTTAAAAATTAATCAGTTTTGGTTCCTGAATCCTTTTTGGTTTACGTATCAACTATTATATTTTTTGTTAAGAATTCATCTTTTTTTTTTAATGCAATTACTTAGCTACATATTCAACTACATTATTTGTTAAAAATTAATTTTTTTATTGAAAATGCATGTGATTTGGTACAAATTCGTATTTTTTCATAGAAAATTAATCTTCTAGGTAGAAAACTCAACTACTTGGATAAAAATTCACTTAATTTGTCGGAAATGCAATTTTTTACTTGAAATGCATGGCTTTTAAAACGTTTCAAACTGAATTTAATGCAGTAAACACTAATCACATTAATTTTATTTTTACAGTCTCTTATCAATACAGTTGAAAAAATGTCTTTTTGGCTTTTTCTTGTTTCGAAAAATTTTCCAACATAATATTAAATTATACAGAATAAAATTTTAAAGGAATGAAATCTAAGTTTAACTACAAAATTCTTGTAAATTTAGTAAAACTGAATAAAAATGGATTTTTTTAGTAAATTTAAACTCCCACACCAATATTTTTAAAGATAATTTTGTAAATACAAACCCTTTCAAATCTGTCGTCCAACAAAGTAAGTTGATTGTTCCTTTTTATGACGCTACTGCTCATCGAATATTCAGTGAACCTCGATCTTGTTTCTTCGTCTTTAAAAGTAAACTGTTTTCCAGAAAGACTAGCGACTTCATCTACTTCTTCGTCGGAAACTTCCATATGACCGCTTGAATCATCTTCCGATTCTGATTCGTCATCGTAATCCTCATCCTCATCCTCTTCATCAAACTCATAATCTAAAAAATACCACACAGATTTATTAAAAATAATTGCCATATCCAAAAACACCGCCTGAATAGTAAACGTATTCAGGAGCCGTCCATAAACAACGTTATATATTTTAAACTCAAAAAGACGGACTTAAAAAAAAAACATTATTTTTAACCAAACGGTTGCATCAAGAACCAAATGCTTAAACTTTCAAGCAAAAGAGACGAATTTTCAACAAAGCAGATGAACTTTTAACCAAATAGTTAAATTTTAAAGTCAAAAAGACGAATTTTCTCGAAGACACATGAATTTTTCAACAACAAAGTTTATTTTCAACTAAGAAAGGTAACTTTTTTACCATACGAGTTAAATTTTATATCCCAAAGGTCAAATTTTTGACAAAATATTCGACCTAAAAGAAGATGTATTTATCAAAATAGTAGTTGAACTTTAAACCCAGATCTACATTTTGAACCAAATGGTCGAATTTTCAAATGCGAAATAGTAAAAAAAGTAATAAAAAAGACTTCCCAATCAGTTGAATTCAACAAAAAAGAAATTATTAAATTCTTAATTAATAATATTCTTAATAAATATTATATTTTAATAAATTTTCAAAGACATTATCAAAGTAGTTAAACTTTCAATCAAGTTGTTGAATTTTCAACTAAATAAAATTAATTTTCAACCAAAAAGAATAATTTTCCACCAAGAAAATTAATGTTCTACAAAAAAAACGAGTTGTCAACAAAGTACAGCCTTTTTCAACAAAATTGTTGAATTTTAAAGCCAAAAACAAGAATTATACACAAAAATATGATTTTTCAACAAAAAAGTTAATTTTGTACCAAATAATAAAATTTCCATAAAAATAATTCAATTTTTAACCAAATAGTTTAATTTTCACGCAAAAAAAAAACAATTTTCTACAAAACAGTTTAATTTTCGACTCAAAAATATCAATTTTCAACTAAAATCATGAATCTTCAACCAAAAAGAAAAGAGTTTTTTTAAAACTTTAAACCAAGTAGATGAATTTTCATATAAAAAAGATCAAATTTCAATTAAAAATATCAATTTTGAACTAGAATTGAAAATCACAATTCAAGTTAGAAAAATTAATTTCCAACAAAAACAAATGAATTTTCAAGAAAAAACTGAAATTTTCCACCAAAGATATGATTAAAAAAAAAACTGGTGAATCTTTAAAAAAATGCAACAAAAGAGTTCAAAATTCAACCCAAAAGATGATTTATTAACCCAGAAGATTAATTTTTTAAAAATGTCATTGTTAAATTTTCAACCAAAGAGATGAATCTTCAACAAAAAAAAACGAATTTTTAACAAAGTTTCAACCAAGCAGTTAAATTTTTAAATAAAAAGAATTACTTTTTAAAAAAATAGTTGTTTTTTTAAACGAAATAATTAAATTTTCATCCAGAAAGTAGAAATTTTAACCAAACGAAGTGAATTCCAAACCAAAAATAAAATCGTACACTTTTCAATTTAAAAAAAACTTAATCAAGAATAGTTGAATTTGCAACAAAAAAAGATCAATTTTCAATTAAAAATATCAATTTATAACAAAAAATTAAAGTCACATTTTAAGTTGGAAATATTAATTCCTAACCAAAGAAAACGAATTTTCAAGAAAAAAGTCAAATTTTTTAACCAAGCTTTGCTTGAAAATTCCACTTTTTTCTTGAAAACTAGTTGTTTTTTTTTGGTTGGAAATCAATTTTTCAATACAAAAGGACGAATTTTCAGCAAAACAGTTGAATTTTTCACCAAAAAAGATGAATTTTCAACTGGTTCAATTAAACGGGAAAAAATGAATTTTTAACAAAAGCAGTTGAATCCTGAACCAAATAGATAAATTTTTAAACACATAATTGAATTTTCAATTAAAAAGATATTTTTTCAATCAAGAAAGGAATCGTCAAATATTCAGTAAAAAAAATTTCCAATCAGTAAAATTCAACCAAAAAGGACATGATTTTTTAAACAAATATTAGATTTTTCAACATATAAAGGATACATTTCCAACAAAAAATGAAATAGTTGAATTATCAAACAAAAAAATTAATTTTTAAACTAAAAAACGAAATTTTCAACAAAAAAACTTGATTTAATTTCGAATCAGACGTAAATCTTAAAGAAATCACTTTTTATCAAAGTAGTTAAACTTTCAATCAAGTATTTGAATTTACAACCAAAAAAGATTAATTTTAGACGAAATAGTTAAATTTTTAACCTACAAGAATAATTTTCCACCAAGAAAATCAATATTCTACTCAGGAAAAACGAGTTGTCAACAAAATACATCAATTTTCAACAAAAGTGTTGAATGTTGAAGTCAAAAATAAGAATTATCTACAAACCAGTTGAATTTTCAACCCAAAAATAAGATTTTTTAACAAAAAAGTTAATTTTGTACCAAATAATTAAATTTTCATAAAAATAGTTGATATTGTAACCAAAAAAGATTTTTATTTGAAATAAAAAACAGTTGAATTCAATCAAAAAGACGAACTTTCAACAAAACACATTAATTTTTCAACCAAATAGATGAATTTTCAACCAAAAAAGATTAACTTTGAACGAAACATGTAATGGTTGATATTTCAAGCAAAAAGAATTTTTGATTTAAATAAAAAATAGTCGTATTTAACCAAAAAGAGCTTTTTTTAAAGAAAAAGGATGAATTTTCAACCAAGACATGTTTAGTTTAAACAAATTAATTATCAACCAAAAAAAAACGATGTTTCAACAAAATAGTTATATTTTCAAAAAAAAAAGCAGAAAAATTTTCAACTAAAATGAAGAATCTTAAAAAAAATTAAACAAAAGAGTTCAACATTCAACCCAAAAGATCATTTATGAATCAAGAAGATTAATGTTCTAAAAATGTCATTGTTAAAGTTTCAACCAAAGAGATGAATCTTCGAATAACAAAAAACGAATTTTTAACAACGTTTCAATCAGTTAGTTAAATTTTTGACTAAAAAAGATTACTTTTTAACAAAATAGTTGTCTTTTCAAACAAAATAATTAAATTCTCAACCAAATAGCAGAGTTTTTAACCAAACGAGATGCATTCCGAACCAAAAATATAATCGTACATTTTTCAATTTAAAAAAAAATTAACTTTGAACCAGGAATAGTTAAATTTACAGCAAAAAATAAATTTTTAGCAAAAAAAGTATTTTTTTAACCTTTACAGATTAATTTATAACCAAACAGTTGCATTTTTATCCAAAAAAATTTAATTTCTATCAAAAGAGATAAATTATTAAACCAAAATTATGAATTCCCAACCAAACAGTTAAATATTCAACTGGAAAATATCAATTTTTAATGAAAAATATCAATTTTCAATATAGATAAATAGAATAGCCGGAGTTTTTCGGTATAAACAGAGCTGGAAAAGGGGCTATTTATACCGAAATTTCGGTACAAGTGGCCAGATTTTTCGGTACGTGTAGAAACTTCCTAAAAAAATTAATTTTAGACAAAAAAATTTCAACAAAATAGTTAAATTTTCAACCAAAGAGATGAATTTTCAACTTAAATGATGAATCTTTAAAAAAAAATGTTTCAATAAAAAAGTTCATCATTCAACCCAAAACATTATGTATTAACCATGAAGATCAACTTTCCAAAAATGGAACATTTAAATTTTCTACCAAAGAGTAGCAAAAGAAAATCTTCAACAACAAAAAAACTAAAAAGATTACTTTTTACCCAAATAATTTCATTTTGAACAAAATAACTTAATTTTCAATCAAATAGTAGAATCTTTAGCCAAACGAGATAAACTCCAAACTAAAAATATAATCGCAGACTTTTAAACCAAAAATATGAATTTTTGACAAAAAATTTCAGTTCTCAATAAAAAAGGTATTTTTCAACCAAAACAGATAATTTACAACTAAAAAGTTGCATTTTTAACCAAAAAAGATGAATTTCACATCAAAAGCCATGAACTTTTTAACACAAAGACGAATTTTCAACAAAATACAAGAATTTTTAACAAAATAGTTGAATAATCAACTAAAAAATATCCACTTTCAATTAAAAATGGAACAGATACATTTTTTAGTTTAAATATGGCCGTGGCAACGGGTACCCAAAGTTCGGTAAAAATAGCGGGATTTTTATGGTATTAACAGAGTTGGAAAAGGGGCTAATTATACCGATATTTTGGCAATAATAGACAGATTTGTCGGTACATGTAGACACTTCCTTAAAAAATTAATTCTAAAAAAAAAAAAATTCAACAAAATAATGAAATTTTCACCAAAGAGATAAATTTTCAAATAAAACTATCAATCGTAAAAAAATGAATTTTTAACAAGAGTTACACATTCAGCCCAAAAGGTAAAAAAGAATTATCGACCAAAAAAGATTACTTTTTAAACAAATAGTTGCATTTTCAACAAAATAGTTCAATTTTCAATTAAAAAGTAGAATTTTCAACTCAACGAGATGAATTTCGAACCAAAAATATAATAGTAGACTTGTTGCGCTGCGGATCACGACACCGGACAAGCTTATACGTTAGCTTGCGTTAATGATCACTCCTTGGAACGTTTAGGAACAAGGATCTCTTAAATAAATCGTTAAATCGATTAAAGTAAAGTTATGTTTA